>JAPDOI010001170.1:0-214445 GCA_029168955.1 Aplectana chamaeleonis | reverse complement strand
GGACATCATGTAACGTGTGCAAGACCTTAGTAGGGAGTGTGCAGGACATCATGGGACCTGTGCAGGACCTGGGTAAGGAGTGTGCAGGACATCATGGGACCTGTGCAGGACCTCAGTAGGAGTGTGCAGGGCATCATGGATCGTGTGCAAGACCTTAGTAGGAGTGTGCAGGACATCATGGGGACCTGTACAAGTAGGACCTCATTAGGAGGTGCAGGGGACATCATGGAACATGTGCAGGACTGTATTAGGAGTGAGACGGGACATCGCTGGCAGACGTGTGCAGGACCCCAGTAAGGGAGTGTGCAGGACGTCGTAGAATGTGTGCAGGACCTCAGTAGGAGTGTGCAGGACATCATGGAACGTGTGCAGGACCTTAGTAGGGGTGTGCAGGACATCGTGGAACCTGTGCAGGACCTCAGTAGGGAGTGTGCAGGACATCATGGAACGTGCAAGACCTCAGTAGGGAGTGTGCAGGACATCATGGAACGTGTGCAAGACCTTAGTAGGAGTGTGCAGGACATCATGGGACCTGTGCAGTAGTGTGCAGGACATCATTGTAGGTGTGCAGGACCTCAGTAGGGAGTGTGCAGGACATCATTGTACCTGTGCAAGACCTCAGTAGGAGTGTGCAGGACATCATGGAACGTGTGCAGGACCTCAGTAGGAGTGTGCAGGACATCATGGAACGTGTGCAGGACCGTAGTAGGAGTGGGCAGGACATCATGGGACGTGTGCAGGACCCCAGTAGGGTGCAGGACATCATGGAACCTGTGCAGGACCTCAGTAGGAGTGTGCAGGACATCGTAGAACGTGTGCAGGACCTCAGTAGGAGTGTGCAGGACATCATGGGACGTGTTCAAGACCTCAGTAGGAGTGTGCAGGACATCATGGGACCTGTGCAGGACCTCAGTAGGAGTGTGCAGGACATCATGGAACGTGTGCAAGACCTTAGTAGGAGTGTGCAGGACATCATGGGACCTGTGCAGGATCCCAGTGGGGTGTGCAGGACGTCGTGAATGTGTGCAGGACCTCAGTAGGAGTGTGCAGGACATCATGGAACGTGTGCAAGACCTTAGTAGGAGTGTGCAGGACATCATGGGACCTGTGCAGGACCTCAGTAGGAGTGTGCAGGACATCAGGGAACGTGCAGGACCGTAGTAGGAGTGGGCAGGGACATCATGGGACGTGTGCAGGACCTCAGTAGGGGTGTGCAGGACATCATGGGACCTGTGCAGGACCTCAGTAGGAGTGTGCAGGACATCATGGATCGTGTGCAAGACCTTAGTAGGAGTGTGCAGGACATCATGGGACCTGTGCAGGACCTCCCAGTAGGAGTGTGCAGGACATCATGGAACGTGTGCAGGACCGTAGTAGGAGTGTGCAGGACATCATGGGACGTGTGCAGGACCCCAGAAGGGAGTGTGCAGGACATCATGGGACCTGTGCAGGACCTCAGTAGGGGTGTGCAGGACATCATGGATCGTGTGCAAGACCTTAGTAGGAGTGTGCAGGACACCATGGGACCTGTGCAGGACCTCAGTAGGAGTGTGCAGGACATCATTGTATGTGTGCAGGACCTCAGTAGGAGTGTGGGCAGGACATTATGGGACGTGTGCAGGACCTCAGAAGGGGTGTGCAGGACGTCGTAGAATGTGTGCAGGATCTCAGTAGGAGAGTGCAGGACATCATGGAACGTGCAGGACCTTAGTAGGAGTGCAGAACATCAAAGGACGTGCGCAGGACCTCCGTTTAATGTCCAGGACACCGTATGCAAGTCATGCCTCCGAATCAACAAGAGCGATAGGCAATTGCGCCAGAACAAGGCTATTGTAATCTCACCTGAGTTGGCTCTAAAATTTTCTAAGTTCTGACTCCGAATTCGCTACATCTTCACTACCGCTGGTGTTGTTTTTCTGCTTGTAGTCCAGGCAGATCCTCAACTGTTGACCTCTGGAGAAGGACGGTGTGTGAATGAACACACACCGCTCTTCACTTATTTTATCTTTATCATTGATCAATTGGGTATCATCAAATTTGTTTAAGAGAGCCGAATAACATCATTCCTAAGATTACGGGGGGCCTCTTCTGGCGCACTTAACTATCGTTCGCGCTGGAAATCATTTTCCATTTTTCAGGCTCAATTTTATGATTGAGCCCGGTAGACCACACTGGTAAACTGGCGCGTCAAAAACGTTGGACGATGAGGGTGGAAGGCGACAAAGTTTAATATCCGCCACCAATTCTCACCAGTCATCTTGCACTTTTTTCTAGAATGTTGGTGCGACCGTAAGACGGCAGGAAAAATAGTTACGGCACGAACTCCACATGCAGAAAAACTCCGAAAATGATTTTGGCGCGAAATTCAAATTTGTATTTACAATGTGTTCCGATTCACTTTTCTTAAATGAAGAAGGGAGTTGAAAGAAGAATGAAGGTTTTTCTATGGGCCCTTCAACATTTTCGTTCACTAGAGGGGCCAAGCTTACGCAAAAACATGAAAAATAATATACGGTTTTCTGCGCGTACGATGTCTTTAACTCCTGTTCTTGTTCCGAATCAGACATATGGGCCGGCGCAGACGAGCCACGTCAGCAAGAACCGGTGAAGTTTGGCTAGAGCGACTGACCCTGAGTCTATCCTAGACGGGGTGAGGCCACCCAAGATTCACTCATAGAAATGATGAAAATTCTGGATAAAAGATGTCTGATACTGCTATCAATCATTGTTTTTATAGAAACGTCATGAAAATACTCCGACTGGTTGTCTTACCAATCGGTGGTTCATTTCACTTCTGTCTTGAATGGTGGGTGCCCCCTCTCCACCGTTCAGGATTGTGCCCCAACCATGTACAATTGGGTCATTTTAAAACTGATTTCTTCATTTTCTCGACTTTTAAATTCAAAAAGTATATGCCTTGTATCTTGTCTGTAGAAAGCCGCGTTGCAACTATTATCTTGCGATCCTAGCAGCTGTTTCTTCATTTCTACCACTATGTCTTGAAGAAAACAACTTGCCTTTAGAGCTTGACGATATTGTAGAAGGAAACCCTTGTAAAAAGTTGTGAAATTTCTGAAAGTTGGGCTCTGCAGAAAAGGTCAAGGATTTGGCATTGCTCCTAAATGTTGTGAATTGTGGTGAGCGCGAAGCGCTCACCAGGATTTGGCTTGATCTCTTCCCCGCGCGGATGCCCTACAATGAGATCACCTATTCATACCGTCAACAGAGGTATGAGCTGTACACTATTCGACGCGCTGCAAGAAATTACATATGTGTGCAACTTTTCATCCCAACTGGTCCCCGCTTTCTAAAGTTATGACCTCTCAAAGTACGCAAAAACGTTCTCCACCACCGCCTCCGCCTCCGCCTCTCCGCCTCCGCCTCCGCCTCCGCCTCCGCCTCCGCCTCCACCTCCGTCCGTCGAAACCATTTTTTTGGAAGGCGTGGACCAAATCGCTCGAAAATTTGTGACTAGAGGTAATCGGCCACGGGAATGACGAAAATAATTGTCAGAACTCACCATAATGACTTCTGGGCCCCTAACGGGCGTTTGAAACTCGGAAACCGGCCTTTCAAGAATAGTTTATGAAAATGGTGGGTTTTTCGTTATCAGTCATTGTTTTCTTAGACTCCATATAAACACCTTGCTCTCCAGGGTGGTGTAGTTTGAACGTCCGGCTCGGAAGAGGACGCTGTGCGGGTTGATGTACTTGACCGCGGCGCGTATTCGTTCAAAGCGCACCATCGATAAGAAGGCGTCGCAGGATGTGCTGAAGTGTCGGTTGACTATGTGAGACCTCAGTAGGGGTGTGCAGGACGTCGTAGAATGTGGGCAGGGCCTCAGTAGGAGTATGCAGGACATCATCGAACGCGTGCAGGACCTTAGTAGGAGTGTGCAGGACATCATGGAACGTGTGCAGGACCCCAGTAGGGGTGTGCAGGACGTCGTAGAATGTGTGCAGGACCTCAGTAGGAGTGGGCAGGACATCATGGAACGTGTGCAAGACCTCAGTAGGAGTGTGCAGGACATCATGGAACGTGTGCAAGACCTCAGTAGGAGGTGCAGGACATCATGGGACCTGTGCAGGACCGTATTAGGAGTGGACAGGACATCATGGGACGTGTGCAGGACATCATGGAACGTGTGCAAGACCGTAGTAGGAGTGGACAGGACATCATGGGACGTGTGCAGGACCCCAGTAGGGGTGTGCAGGACGTCGTAGTAGAATGTGTGCAGGGCCTCAGTAGGAGTGTGCAGGACATCATGGAACGTGTGCAAGACCTAGTAGGAGCTTGCAGGACATCATGGGACCTGTGCAGGACCTCAGTAGGAGTGTGCAGGACATCATGGAACGTGTGCAGGACCGTAGTAGGAGTGGACAGGACATCATGGGACGTGTGCAGGACCCCAGTAGGGGTGTGCAGGACGTCGTAGAATGTGTGCAGGACCTCAGTAGGAGTGTGCAGGACATCATGGAACGTGTGCAAGACCTTAGTAGGAGTGTGCAGGACATCATGGGACCTGTGCAGGACCTCAGTAGGAGTGTGCAGGACATCATGTAACGTGTGCAAGACCTTAGTAGGAGTGTGCAGGACATCATGGGACCTGTGCAGGACCTTAAAAGGAGTGTGCAGGACATCATGGGACCTGTGCAGGACCTCAGTAGGAGGTGCAGGACATCATGGCCTCAGTAGGAGTATGCAGGACATCATCGAACGCGTGCAGGACCTTAGTAGGAGTGTGCAGGACATCATGGGACCTGTGCAGGACCTCAGTAGGAGTGTGCAGGACATCATTGTACCTGCGCAGGACCTCAGTAGGAGTGTGCAGGACATCATGGAACGTGCAGGACCTTAGTAGGAGTGTGCAGGACATCATGGAACGTGTGCAAGACCTCAGTAGGAGTGTGCAGGACATCATGGAACGTGTGCAGGACCGTAGTAGGAGTGGGCAGGACATCATGGGACGTGTGCAGGACCCCAGTAGGGGTGTGCAGGACGTCGTGGAATGTGTGCAGGACCTCAGTAGGAGTATGCAGGACATCATCGAACGTGTGCAGGACCTTAGTAGGAGTGTGCAGGACATATTGGGACCTGTTCAGGACCTCAGTAGGAGTGTGCAGGACATCATGGAACGTGTGCAGGACCTCAGTAGGAGTGTGCAGGACATCATGGGACCTGTGCAGGATCTCAATAGAGGTGTGCAGGACATCATGGAACCTGTGCAGGATCTCAATAGAGGTGTGCAGGACGTCATGGAATGTGTGCAGGACCTTAGTAGGAGTGTGCAGGGCATCATGGGACGGCTGCAGGACCTCAGTAGGAGTGTGCAGGACATCATGGAACGTGTGCAGGACCTTAGTAGGAGTGTGCAGGACATCATGGAACGTGTGCAGGACCGTAGTAGGAGTGGGCAGGACATCATGGGACGTGTGCAGGACCCCAGTAGGGGTGTGCAGGACGTCGTAGAATGTGCAGGACCTCAGGAGTGTGCAGGACATCATGGAACGTGTGCAAGACCTCAGTAGAGGTGTGCAGGACATCATGGGACCTGTGCAGGACCTCGGTAGGAGTGTGCAGGACATCATGGAACGTGTGCAAGACCTGCAGTAGGAGTGTGCAGGACATCATGGGACCTGTGCAGGACCTCAGTAAGAGTGTGCAGGACATCATGGGACCTGTGCAGGACCTCAGTAGGAGTGTGCAGGACATCATGGATCGTGTGCAAAACCTTAGTAGGAGTGTGCAGGACACCATGGGACCTGTGCAGGACCTCAGTAGGAGTGTGCAGGACATCATTGTACGTGTGCAGGACCGTAGTAGAAGTGGGCAGGACATCATGGGACGTGTGCAGGACCCCAGTAGGGGTGTGCAGGACATCATGGATCGTGTGCAGGACCTCAGTAGGAGTGTGCAGGACATTATGGGACCTGTGCAGGACCTCATTAGGAGTGTGCAGGACGTCGTATAATGTGTGCAGGACCTCAGTAGGAGTGGGCAGGACATTATGGGACGTGTGCAGACCCCAGAAGGGGTGTGCAGGACGTCGTAGAATGTGTGCAGGATCTCAGTAGGAGAGTGCAGGACATCATGGAACGTGTCCAGGATCTTAGTAGGAGTGTGCAGAACATCAAAGGACGTGCGCAGGACCTCCGTTTAATGTCCAGGACACCGTATGCAAGTCATGCCTCCGAATCAACAAGAGCGATAGGCAATTGCGCCAGAACAAGGCTATTGTAATCTCACTCGAGTTGGCTCTAAAATTTTCTAAGTTCTGACTCCGAATTCGCTACATCTTCACTACCGCTGGTGTTGTTTTTCTGCTTGTAGTCCAGGCAGATCCTCAACTGCTGACCTCTGGAGAAGGACGGTGTGTGAATGAACACACACCGCTCTTCACTTCTTTTATCTTTATCATTGATCAATTGGGTATCATCAAATTTGTTTAAGAGAGCCGAATAACATCATTCCTAAGATTACGGTGGTCCTCTTCTGGCGCACTTAACTATCGTTCGCGCTGGAAATCATTTTCCATTTTCAGGCTCAATTTTATGATTGAGCCCGGTAGACCACACTGGTAAACTTTCGCGCGTCAAAAACGTTGGACGATGAGGTTGGAAGGCGTCAAAGATTAATATCCGCCACCAATTCTCACCAGTCATCTTGCACTTTTTCCTAGAATGTTGGTGCGACCGTAAGACGGCAGGAAAAATAGTTACGGCACGAACTCCACATGCAGAAAAACTCCGAAAATGATTTTGGCGCGAAATTCAAATTTGTATTTACAATGTGTTCCGATTGACTTTTCTTAAATGAAGAAGGTAGTTGAAAGAAGAATGAAGGTTTTTCATGGGCCCTTCAACATTTTCGTTCACTAGAGGGGCCAAGCTACGCAAAAACATGAAAAAATAATATACGGTTTTCTGCGCGTACGATGTCTTTAACTCTCGTTCTTGTTCCGAATCAGACATATGGGCCGGCGCAGACGAGCCACGTCAGCAAGAACCGGTGAAGTTTGGCTAGAGCGACTGACCCTGAGTCTATCCTAGACGGGGTGAGGCCACCCAAGATTCACTCATAGAAATGATGAAAAATTCTGATAAAAGATGTCTGATACTGCTATCAATCATTGTTTTTATAGAAACGTCATGAAAATACTCCGACTGGTTGCCTTACCAATCGGTGATTCATTTCACTTCTGTCTTGAATGGTGGGTGCCCCCCTCTCCACCGTCTAGGATTGTGCCCCAACCATGTACAATTGGGTCATTTTAAAACTGATTTCTTCATTTTCTCGACTTTTAAATTCAAAAAGTATATGCCTTGTATCTTGTCTGTAGAAAGCCGCGTTGCAACTATTATCTTGCGATCCTAGCAGCTGTTTCTTCATTTCTACCACTATGTCTTGAAGAAAAACAACTTGCCTTTTAGAGCTTGACGATATTGTAGAAGGGAAACCCTTGTAAAAAGTTGTGAAATTTCTGAAAGTTGGGCTCCGCAGAAAAGGTCAAGGATTTGGCATTGCTCCTAAATGTTGTGAATTTGTGGTGAGCGCGAAGCGCTCACCAGGATTTGGCTTTGATCTCTTCCCGCGCGGATGCCCTACAATGAGATCACCTATTCATACCGTCAACAGAGGTATGAGCTGTACACTATTCGACGCGCTGCAAGAAATTACATATGTGTGCAACTTTTCATCCCAACTGGTCCCCGCTTTCTAAAGTTATGACCTTCAAAGTACGCAAAACGTTCTCCACCACCGCCTCCGCCTCCGCCTCCGCCACCGCCTCCGCCTCCGCCTCCGCCTCCACCTCCGTCCGTCGAAAACCATTTTTTTGGAAGGCGTGGACCAAATCGCTCGAAAATTTGTGACTAGAGGTAATCGGCCACGGGAATGACGAAAATAATTGTCAGAACTCACCATAATGACTTCTGGGCCCTAACGGGCGTTTGAAACTCGGAAACCGGCCTCTCAAGAATAGTTTATGAAAAATGGTGGGTTTTTCGTTATCAGTCATTGTTTTCTTAGACTCCATATATAAACACCTTGCTCTCCAGGGTGGTGGTAGTTTGAACGTCCGGCTCGGAAGAGGACGCTGTGCGGGTTGATGTACTTGACCGCGGCGCGTATTCGTTCAAAGCGCACCATCGATAAGAAGGCGTCGCAGGATGTGCTGAAGTGTCGGTTGACTATGTGAGACCTCAGTAGGGGTGTGCAGGACGTCGTAGAATGTGGGCAGGGCCTCAGTAGGAGTATGCAGGACATCATCGAACGCGTGCAGGACCTTAGTAGGAGTGTGCAGGACATCATGGAACGTGTGCAGGACCCCAGTAGGGGTGTGCAGGACGTCGTAGAATGTGTGCAGGACCTCAGTAGGAGTGGGCAGGACATCATGGAACGTGTGCAAGACCTCAGTAGGAGTGTGCAGGACATCATGGAACGTGTGCAAGACCTTAGTAGGAGTGTGCAGGACATCATGGGACCTGTGCAGGACCGTATTAGGAGTGGACAGGACATCATGGGACGTGTGCAGGACATCATGGAACGTGTGCAAGACCTTAGTAGGAGTGGACAGGACATCATGGGACGTGTGCAGGACCCCAGTAGGGGTGTGCAGGACGTCGTAGAATGTGTGCAGGGCCTCAGTAGGAGTGTGCAGGACATCATGGAACGTGTGCAAGACCTTAGTAGGAGCGTGCAGGACATCATGGGACCTGTGCAGGACCTTAGTAGGAGTGTGCAGGACATCATGGAACGTGTGCAGGACCGTAGTAGGAGTGGACAGGACATCATGGGACGTGTGCAGGACCCCAGTAGGGGTGTGCAGGACGTCGTAGAATGTGTGCAGGACCTCAGTAGGAGTGTGCAGGACATCATGGAACGTGTGCAAGACCTTAGTAGGAGGTGCCGGACAACATGGAACGTGTGCAGGACCTAAGTACGAGTGTGCAGGACATCATGTAACGTGTGCAAGACCTTAGTAGGAGTGTGCAGGACATCATGGGACCTGTGCAGGACCCCAAAAGGAGGTGTGCAGGACATCATGGGACCTGTGCAGGACCTCAGTAGAGTGTGCAGGACATCATGGAACGTGTGCAAGACCTTAGTAGGAGTGTGCAGGACATCATGGGACCTGTGCAGGACCTCAGTAGGGAGTGTGCAGGACATCATGGATCGTGTGCAGGACCGTAGTAGGAGTGGACAGGACATCATTGTACGTGTGCAGGACCCCAGTAGGAGTGTGCAGGACATCATGGGACGTGTGCAGGACCTCAGTAGGAGTGTGCAGGACATCATGGAACGTGTGCAGGACCTTAGTAGGAGTGGCAGGACATCATGGGACGTGTGCAGGACCTCAGTAGGTGTGCAGGACGTCATGGAATGTGCAGGACCTCAGTAGGAGTGTGCAGGACATCATCGAACGTGTGCAGGACCGTAGTAGGAGTGGGCAGGAAATCATGGGACGTGTGCAGGACCCCAGTAGGTGTGCAGGACATCATAGGACCTGTGCAGGACCTCAGTAGGAGTGTGCAGGACATCATGGAACGTGTGCAAGACCTTAGTAGGAGAGTGCAGGACATCATGGGACCTGTGCAGGACCTCAGTAGGAGTGTGCAGGACATCATGGGACCTGTGCAGGACCTCAGTAGGAGTGTGCAGGACATCATGGAACGTGTGCAAGACCTTAGTAGGAGTGTGCAGGACATCATGGGACCTGTGCAGTACCTCAGTAGGAGTGTGCAGGACATCATGGGACCTGTGCAGGACCTCAGTAGGAGTGTGCAGGACATCATGGATCGTGTGCAAGACCTTAGTAGGAGTGTGCTGGACATCATTGTACGTGTGCAGGACCGTAGTATAAGTGGGCAGGACATCATGGGACGTGTGCAGGACCCCAGAAGGGGTGTGCAGGACATCATGGGACCTGTGCAGGACATCATGGATCGTGTGCAAGACCTTAGTAGGAGTGTGCAGGACACCATGGGACCTGTGCAGGACCTCAGTAGGGGTGTGCAGGACATCATTGTACGTGTGCAGGACCGTAGTAGAAGTGGGCAGGAAATCATGGGACGTGTGCAGGACCCCAGAAGGGGTGTGCAGGACATCATGGGACCTGTGCAGGACCTCAGTAGGAGTGTGCAGGACATCATGGATCGTGTGCAAGACCTTAGTAGGAGTGTGCAGGACACCATGGGACCTGTGCAGGACCTCAGTAGGAGTGTGCAGGACATCATTGTACGTGTGCAGGACCGTAGTAGACGTGGGCAGGACATCATGGGACGTGTGCAGGACCCCAGAAGGGGTGTGCAGGACGTCGAAGAATGTGTGCAGGATCTCAGTAGGAGAGTGCAGGACATCATGGAACGTGTGCAGGACCTTAGTAGGAGTGTGCAGGACATCATGGGACCTGTGCAGGACCTCCGTTTAATGTCCAGGACACCGTATGCAAGTCATGCCTCCGAATCAACAAGAGCGATAGGCAATTGCGCCAGAACAAGGCTATTGTAATCTCACTCGAGTTGGCTCTAAAATTTTCTAAGTTCTGACTCCGAATTCGCTACATCTTCACTACCGCTGGTGTTGTTTTTCTGCTTGTAGTCCAGGCAGATCCTCAACTGCTGACCTCTGGAGAAGGACGGTGTGTGAATGAACACACACCGCTCTTCACTTCTTTTATCTTTATCATTGATCAATTGGGTATCATCAAATTTGTTTAAGAGAGCCGAATAACATCATTCCTAAGGTTACGGTAGTCCTCTTCTAGCGCACTTAACTATCGTTCGTGCTGGAAATCAATTTCCATTTTCAGGCTCAATTTTATGATTGAGCCCGGTAGACCACACTGGTAAACTTTGGCGCGTCAAAAATGTTGGACGATGAGGTTGGAAGGCGTCAAAGATTAATATCCGCCACCAATTCTCACCAGTCATCTAGCACTTTTTCCTAGAATGTTGGTGCGACCGTAAGACGGCAGGAAAAATAGTTACGGCACGAACTCCACATGCAGAAAAACTCCGAAAATGATTTTGGCGCGAAATTCAAATTCGTATTTACAATGTGTTCCGATTGACTTTTCTTTAATGAAGAAGGGAGTTGAAAGAAGAATGAAGGTTTTTCATGGGCCCCTTCAACATTTTCGTTCACTAGAGGGGCCAAGCTACGCAAAAACATGAAAAAAATAATATACGGTTTTCTGCGCGTACGATGTATTTAACTATCGTTCTTGTTCCGAATCAGACATATGGGCCGGCGCAGACGAGCCACATCAGCAAGAACCGGTGAAGTTTGGCTAGAGCGACTGACCCTGGGTCTATCCTAGACGGGGTGAAGCCACCCAAGATTTACTCAGAGAGATGATGAAAAATTCTGATAAAAGATGCCTGATACTGCTATCAATCATTGTTTTTATAGAAACTTCATGAAAATACTTCGACTGGTAGCCTTACCAATCGGTGGTTCATTTCACTTCTGTCTTGAATGGTGGGTGCCCCTCCCCCCGTCTAGGATAGTGTCCCAACCCTGTACAATTGGGTCATCTTAAAACTCATTTCTTCATTTTCTCGACTTTCAAATTCAAAAAGTATATGCCTTGTATTTTATTTGTAGGAAGCCGCGTTACAACTATTATCTTGCAATCTTAGCAGCTGCTTCTTCATTTCTACCACTATGTTTCAAAGAAAAACAACTTGCCTTTTAGAGCTTGACGATATTGTAGAAGAAACCCTTGTAAAAAGTTGTGAAATTTCTGAAAGTTGGGCTCCGCAGAAAAGGTCAAGGATTTGGCATTGCTCCTAAATGTTAGGCCAATTTGTGGTGAGCGCGAAGCGCTCTCACCAGAGATTTGGCTTTGATCTCTTCCCGCGCGGATGCCCCACAATGAGATCACCTATTCATACCGTCAACAGAGGTATGAGCTGTCCACTATTCGCCGCGCTGCAAGAAATTACATATGTGTGCAACTTTTCATCCCAACTGGTCCCCGCTTTCTAAAGTTATGACCTCTCAAAGTACGCAAAAACGTTCTCCACCACCGCCTCCGCCTCCGCCTCCGCCTCCGCCTCCGCACTCCGCCTCTCCGCCTCCGCCTCCGCCTCCGCCTCCACCTCCGTCCGTCGAAAACCATTTTTTTGGAAGGCGTGGACCAAATCGCTCGAAAATTTGTGACTAGAGGTAATCGGCCACGGGAATGACGAAAATAATTGTCAGAACTCACCATAATGACTTCTGGGCCCCTAACGGGCGTTTGAAACTCGGAAACCGGCCTCTCAAGAATAGTTTATGAAAATGGTGGGTTTTTCGTTATCAGTCATTGTTTTCTTAGACTCCATATAAACACCTTGCTCTCCAGGGTGGTGTAGTTTGAACGTCCGGCTCGGAAGAGGACGCTGTGCGGGTTGATGTACTTGACCGCGGCGCGTATTCGTTCAAAGCGCACCATCGATAAGAAGGCGTCGCAGGATGTGCTGAAGTGTCGGTTGACTATGTGAGACCTCAGTAGGGGTGTGCAGGACGTCGTAGAATGTGTGCAGGACCTTAGTAGGAGTGTGCAGGACATCATGGAACGTGTGCAAGACCTTAGTAGGAGTGTGCAGAACATCATGGGACCTGTGCAGGACCTCAGTAGGAGTGTGCAGGACATCATAGAACGTGTGCAGGACCTCAGTAGGAGTGGGACAGGACATCATGGGACGTGTGCAAGACCCCAGTAGGGGTGTGTGCAGGACATCATGGAATGTGTGCAAGACCTCAGTAGGAGTGTGCAGGACATCATGGATCGTGTGCAAGACCTTAGTAGGAGTGTGCAGGACATCATGGGACCTGTGCAGGACCTTAGTAAGTGTGCAGGACATCATGGAACGTGTGCAGGACCGTAGTAGGAGTGGACAGGACATCATGGGACGTGTGCAGGACCCCAGTAAAGGGGTGTGCAGGACGTCGTAGAATGTGTGCAGGACCTCAGTAGGAGTGTGCAGGACATCATGGAACGTGTGCAAGACCTTAGTAGGAGTGTGCAGGACATCATGGGACCTGTGCAGGACCTCCAGTAGGAGTGTGCAGGACATCATGGAACGTGTGCAAGACCTTAGTAGGAGTGTGGACAGGACACATCATGGGGACAGGACATCATGGGACGTGTGCAGGACCCCCAGTAGGTGTGGGACAATCGTGGGTGTGTGGACCTCCCGGTAGGGAGTGTGCAGGACATCATGGAACGTGTGCAAGACCTTAGTAGGAGTGTGCAGGACATCATGGGACCTGTGCAGGACACTCAGTAGAGTGTGCAGGACATCATGGATCGTGTGCAAGACCTTGTAGTAGGAGTGTGCTGGACATCATTGTACGTGTGCAGGACCATGAAGTATAAGTGGGGCAACTAAGGACATCATGGGACGTGTGCAGGACCCCAGAAGGGGTGTGCAGGACATCATGGGACCTGTGCAGGACATCATGGATCGTGTGCAAGACCTTAGTAGGAGTGTGCAGGACACCATGGAACCTGTGCAGGACCTCAGTAGGAGTGTGCAGGACATCATTGTACGTGTGTGCAAGACCTTAGTAGGAGTGGGCAGGACATCATGGGACGTGTGCAGGACCCCAGAAGGGGTGTGCAGGACATCATGGGACCTGTGCAGGACCTCAGTAGGGGTGTGCAGGACATCATGGAACGTGTGCAAGACCTTAGTAGGAGTGTGCAGGACATCATGGGACCTGTGCAGGACCTCAGTAGGAGTGTGCAGGACATCATGGGACCTGTGCAGGACCTCAGTAGGAGTGTGCAGGACATCATGGAACGTGTGCAAGACCTTAGTAGGAGTGTGCAGGACATCATGGGACCTGTGCAGGACCTTAAAAGGAGTGTGCAGGACATCATGGGACCTGTGCAGGACCTCAGTAGGAGTGTGCAGGGCATCATGGATCGTGTGCAAGACCTTAGTAGGAGTGTGCAGGACATCATGGGACCTGTGCAGGACCTCAGTAGGAGTGTGCAGGACATCATGGAACGTGTGCAGGACATCATGGAACGTGTGCAGGACCGTATTAGGAGTGGACAGGACATCATGGGACAAGTGCAGGACCCCAGTAGGGGTGTGCAGGACGTCGTAGAATGTGTGCGGGACCTCAGTAGGAGTGTGCAGGACATCATGGAACGTGTGCAAGACCTTAGTAGGAGTGTGCAGGACATCATGGGACCTGTGCAGGACCTCAGTAGGGGTGTGCAGGACATCATGGATCGTGTGCAAGACCTTAGTAGGAGTGTGCTGGACATCATTGTACGTGTGCAGGACCGTAGTATAAGTGGGCAGGACATCATGGGACGTGTGCAGGACCCCAGAAGGGGTGTGCAGGACATCATGGGACCTGTGCAGGACATCATGGATCGTGTGCAAGACCTTAGTAGGAGTGTGCAGGACACCATGGGACCTGTGCAGGACCTCAGTAGGGGTGTGCAGGACATCATTGTACGTGTGCAGGACCGTAGTAGAAGTGGGCAGGAAATCATGGGACGTGTGCAGGACCCCAGAAGGGGTGTGCAGGACATCATGGGACCTGTGCAGGACCTCAGTAGGGGTGTGCAGGACATCATGGAACGTGTGCAAGACCTTAGTAGGAGTGTGCAGGACATCATGGGACCTGTGCAGGACCTCAGTAGGAGTGTGCAGGACATCATGGGACCTGTGCAGGACCTCAGTAGGAGTGTGCAGGACATCATGGAACGTGTGCAAGACCTTAGTAGGAGTGTGCAGGACATCATGGGACCTGTGCAGTACCTCAGTAGGAGTGTGCAGGA
The DNA here is from genome assembly GCA_029168955.1 of Aplectana chamaeleonis. Classification (NCBI taxonomy): domain Eukaryota; kingdom Metazoa; phylum Nematoda; class Chromadorea; order Rhabditida; family Cosmocercidae; genus Aplectana; species Aplectana chamaeleonis. The sequence goes on along the minus strand of JAPDOI010001170.1, from coordinate 199,654 downwards.
CATCATGGGACCTGTGCAGGACATCATGGATCGTGTGCAAGACCTTAGTAGGAGTGTGCAGGACACCATGGGACCTGTGCAGGACCTCAGTAGGGGTGTGCAGGACATCATTGTACGTGTGCAGGACCGTAGTAGAAGTGGGCAGGAAATCATGGGACGTGTGCAGGACCCCAGAAGGGGTGTGCAGGACATCATGGGACCTGTGCAGGACCTCAGTAGGGGTGTGCAGGACATCATGGATCGTGTGCAAGACCTTAGTAGGAGTGTGCAGGACACCATGGGACCTGTGCAGGACCTCAGTAGGAGTGTGCAGGACATCATTGTACGTGTGCAGGACCGTAGTAGACGTGGGCAGGACATCATGGGGCGTGTGCAGCACCCCAGAAGGGTGTGCAGGACGTCGAAGAATGTGTGCAGGATCTCCAGTAGGAGAGTGCAGGACATCATGGAACGTGTGCAGGACCTTAGTAGGAGTGTGCAGAACATCAAAGGACGTGCGCAGGACCTCCGTTTAATGTCCAGGACACCGTATGCAAGTCATGCCTCCGAATCAACAAGAGCGATAGGCAATTGCGCCAGAACAAGGCTATTGTAATCTCACTCGAGTTGGCTCTAAAATTTTCTAAGTTCTGACTCCGAATTCGCTACATCTTCACTACCGCTGGTGTTGTTTTTCTGCTTGTAGTCCAGGCAGATCCTCAACTGCTGACCTCTGGAGAAGGACGGTGTGTGAATGAACACACACCGCTCTTCACTTCTTTTATCTTTATCATTGATCAATTGGGTATCATCAAATTTGTTTAAGAGAGCCGAATAACATAATTCCTAAGGTTACGGTAGTCCTCTTCTAGCGCACTTAACTATCTTTCGTGCTGGAAATCAATTTCCATTTTCAGGCTCAATTTTATGATTGAGCCCGGTAGACCACACTGGTAAACTTTGGCGCGTCAAAAATGTTGGACGATGAGGTTGGAAGGCGTCAAAGATTAATATCCGCCACCAATTCTCACCAGTCATCTAGCACTTTTTCCTAGAATGTTGGTGCGACCGTAAGACGGCAGGAAAAATAGTTACGGCACGAACTCCACATGCAGAAAAACTCCGAAAATGATTTCGGCGCGAAATTCAAATTCGTATTTACAATGTGTTCCGATTGACTTTTCTTTAATGAAAAAGGGAGTTGAAAGAAGAATGAAGGTTTTTCATGGGCCCCTTCAACATTTTCGTTCACTAGAGGGGCCAAGCTACGCAAAAACATGAAAAAATAATATACGGTTTTCTGCGCGTACGATGTATTTAACTATCGTTCTTGTTCCGAATCAGACATATGGGCCGGCGCAGACGAGCCAGGTCAGCAAGAACCGGTGAAGTTTGGCTAGAGCGACTGACCCTGGGTCTATCCTAGACGGGGTGAGGCAACCCAAGACTCATAGAAATGATGGAAAATTCTGATAAAAGATGTCTGATACTGCTATCAATCATTGTTTTTATAGAAACTTCATGAAAATACTCCGACTGGTAGCCTTACCAATCGGTGGTTCATTTCACTTCTGTCTTGAATGGTGGGTGCCCCCCTCTCCCCCGTCTAGGATTGTGCCCCAACCCTGTACAATTGGGTCATTTTAAAACTCATTTCTTCATTTTCTCGACTTTTAAATTCAAAAAGTATATGCCTTGTATCTTGTCTGTAGGAAGCCGCGTTGCAACTATTATCTTGCAATCCTAGCAGCTGCTTCTTCATTTCTACCACTATGTTTCAAAGAAAAACAACTTGCCTTTTAGATCTTGACGATATTGTAGAAGGGAAACCCTTGTAAAAAATTGTGAAATTTCTGAAAGTTGGCCTCCGCAGAAAAGGTCAAGGATTTGGCATTGCTCCTAAATGTTGTGAAATTGTTTTATTGGATTTGGCTCTCAACTTGATTTTTCAAGTGTAGTGAAATTGTCGAATTGATTTGGCTGTGATGATACTATATGCAGATAACATAATCATTAAATGTAGTGAAATTGTTGCAAACGGATTTGGCAGGAGCTCTATCAATTATCACAGTCAAATCACGCGTCAGAAGAAGGTCCTCTGGCGAGCGAATGAAGACAAAAAGAAAAAAATAATAATCCTCAGTCAACAATGCTGAACGAAACGTGGCCTTATGGGCTAGAATTAAGGTTTCCAAATGCTATTCTGCCTTTTCAGTGTGGCCTTTTCAGGTACCAGACCTTCCCTCACCGATGAGATAAAATTCATGAAAACGAAATCTAACGCAATTTACTCGCTACTGACTATGTCTTCGTGTCCTCAACGCTTTCACGGTTCGCATTGTATAGAAACGTTTTGCTGCTAGGTTTATTCCTGTTCTCATTCGATTCAATATGCGCTCCAAGGAAAACCCCTTCTGACGCGTGATTTGACTGTGATAATTCATAGAGCTCCTGCCAAATCCGTTTGCAACAATTTCACTACATTTAATGATTATGTTATCTGCATATAGTATCATCACAGCCAAATCAATTCGACAATTTCACTACACTTGAAAAATCAAGTTGAGAGCCAAATCCAATAAAACAATTTCACAACATTTAGGAGCAATGCCAAATCCTTGACCTTTTCTGCGGAGCCCAACTTTCAGAAATATGTTCTCAGGTTTTAGAAAAAGAAAAGTTTTCACCTAGTTATGGCCTACTTTCTCAGAAGGGAGCCAAAATCTTTCAAAGTAGATATTTTCGGAATTTTAGAACGTCAATGCATTCGCATTGTCATGCTGATTTCGAAAATGTATACAAACTCAAGATCAGTCCAATTTTTGACCTACTTTCGACTTTTTCAACTTCAATGAACTCAAGTTCTTTTCAAAGCGTTTTTTTTTGAAAATTTGATAGCACCATTCGATTTGCAACGTTATTATGTTTTAGAAAGTGTGTTGAAATGCGGAATGAACTGAATTTCAAGCCTTATTATCGTCTATTTACGACTTAACTTTGTGATGGCCTCGCTAATTACCTTCTAAACTGGCGCTGCCCTACAACAAGTGCAATATTGGTCAACTCTGCTGGAGACAACCGTGGCATTTCGCACCTTTGCCTTTAGTCATTAATAACGTATGCATTTGGCACATTTTCCAATGCATTTCGGAACTTTTCGAAGGCTGTTGTTGTCTTCTGCTTCTCATGATGACTCCGTTGCTAGCGGACTTAAAGGTTTAAAAAGTTGCATAAATCGACTAAAGACATCGAAATGAGCGCAGTGATCCACATTTGATGTTTTTAGGGAAGGCTTCGTCAATTTTCATCCGCTGAAGTACCTAAGGCACGGGCGAGTCTCCGCTAATTGTGCAGTAGTCAACTAGTAGTGTACTGTAAGGCGCTGTCCACGCACGCGGAATAAAAACGATTTCGACCCGAGCATTTCAAAATCTGATTTCAACTCTAATTTATTTTGAAACTAAAAACTCCGATTTTTTTTTTGAAATTCTCCAATTTCCAACCACTTTTAAAGTTCAAAAATTTTCAGTTCATTTCAATTTTTGGAAAGATACGATTTAAAAATGCGTTCAATTCTGAAATTTGGAATTTAGATTTTTTTTTCAAACTTTGAAATTTCATGTTTATTTCGATTTTCCGAAACTTCCAGTTTATTTCAATTTTTGAAAAAATTCCCATTTTCAATCGTATTTATTCTTGAAACTAAGAATTCCGATTTTTTTTTCAAGCCTCGAAATTTCCAAATAACTTCACATTTTAAAAACTTTCAATTCATTTCAATTTTTTAAAAAGTTTTGATTTAAAATCGTATCTACTTCTGGAATTAGGAATTCCGACTTTTATCAAATTTCAAAAATCTCCACTTTATTTTGATTTTTCGAAACTTAATTTATTCAATTTTATTCTTGAAAAAACTCTGATATCAACTCGTATTTAATCTTGAAATCAAGAATTCCGATATTTTTTTTCAAATTTCCAAATTTCCTTGAAATGTCATCACAAAGTTTAGTCGTAAATAGACGATAATAAGGCTTGATATTCAGTTCATTCCGCATTTCAAAACACTTTCTAAATCAGAATAACGTTGCAGATCGAGTGGTGCTTTAATATTTTCAAAAAACCGTTTCGAAAAGAACTTGACTTCATTGAAGTTGAAAAAGTCGAAAGTAGGTCAAAATTGGACTGATCTTGACTTTGTTTACATTTTTGAAATCAGCATGACAATACGAATGCATTGACGTTTGAAAATTTCAAAAATTCCTACTTGAAAGATTTTGGCTCCTTTCTGAGAAATTAGGTCATAACTAGGTGAAAACTTTGCTGGCAAACCGATCGGTGTTTTTAGATGCCAAAATCATTCACTCAGAACGAAAACGACGTTTCCGACGCGCTTTCGCGTCGCCGACGCGTTTTAGGACACATGTTATGAGCGGTATTGTACAGAACATAGCTTCGTTGGGTGGAGCCATGTACTCCACCCACCTTTACCTCTGGGCAGGTGAAGAGGGGGGGGGGGGACCTTTACCATTGGGAACACCGGTGACAACCGTGGAAACGCCCCGAAAAAGAATGAAAGTGACCCAACACTCATGCAAGTCATTTTCAACGTTGGGTGAGTGTCACTGCCGGTTTCTCATCCATAACTTTTCGTGTGACTAGAGATAGACCTTTGGTTAGGAATCCTTCCGGAATCTCGATGGAATTCTGCGTCGACTAGTGTTTCCAGTATGGAAAAATATTTTCTCGATCCTTCAGCATGATTCATTTTACGAAACACCGGTTTTAGCCCATAACTCTTTAACCGTTGGAGATAAGGTTCTGGTGAGCAAAGTTAGGAGCCCTATATACAATTCGACGCAGAATTTTACGTAGATTTTAAAAACAACCTTTCAAACCTTCAACGATTAAAGGCAGTGTTCACGATGAAAAATGTGTTTCAGTTTCCACCAGGAATGGGTAGTGGAAGGGCAGACTGTAACGTTGACGTCGAAAGAACGCATGAAAACGAGCCAGAAAGAGTCCCAAAAGAGCCCGAAGTTGCAACTTCGAGCGCATTGAAAACCCCAAATGCGCATCACACGCCCACCGACGTGAACAAATGAATGCTCGAGATCGTGAGATGAGCGATGATTTCCAATCATTAGCCCCGTTCTCCCCTTCATTCTCAACTTCTCTCTTTACTCAGGTAGGCTCGCATACATCGGCTGCAAAAGACGAAAGTTACAAGCCTCGGACAACTCGTCCACCATGTTTCCTTAGCTCATATTTTGAGAGACCATAACTCCGTTCCCAGAAGGTCTTGTACGATTTCAGAGACATCATTGGAATCAGTATGGGGCCATTTTCAAGATTGGCGGAAAAACAGAAAAACGATTTTTATCGTGAACACTACCTTTAAAGAGTTATAAGCGAAAAACCGGTGTTTCGCTAAATGATTAGTGCTGAAGGATCGAAAAAATTATTTTCTAAACTGAAAAAGCTAGTCGACGCAGAATTCCATTGAGTATCCGGAAAAAACCTTTACCAAAAGTCTATTTACAAGCACAAAAACGTTATGAACGAAAAACCGATGATTTCAGGCAAGAAAAAAACACTTTATAAACTGAAATCGGCTGGAAGAAGGAGAACGTATTTTTTGGAACCCAAAACGCTATTCGATGCAGAATATGATGGGGATTTCGAAAACAGCTTTCAAAAAGGGCTATCTACTTGGATAAGAAAGTCATGGACAAAAAACTGATTGCTTTTACTGGAAGAAACGCCTATTTCATGAATTGGAATCGGCTGAGAGATTCAAAACGTTTTTTTTTCCAAATTGAAAACATTATTCGACGCAGAATTTCATGAAGATTTCGGATGTATCTCCGTTCAAATATCCATCTTAGAGGGCAAAAATGTTATGAGCGAAGAACAGGTAATTTTTCAAAAAATCGCTTGAAAAAAATTTCCGAAAATTTTTGACTCTAGGATAGCTCAAAGGAAATTTTCCATGACTTAGGCATATCATTTCATCAAGAATAAGGAATTCCTAAAGGGGGTCATCTAACGAAAAAAATGTTTCAAAATTAATGATTGAAAATGAAAATATATTGAATGCAAGAAAAAGAGGATTAAGAAAATGTCGAATTCTGAAGTTGCAAGTCTATAGGGAACCTTCACCATTCCCCATTTAGGTATCCTAAACAACCATCACCTCTCGGACCGCTGTCTCCACCCCAACGAATCTATGATACAGAGGCACCATCAAAAGATGAGATCTTATGGAAATCGCTCATGGGACAACAGATAATTCTCAAGCGCTCTTTCAAATTCAGCGCGCTTCCCAGCAACCAAATCTGGCCGAAGTTGTTGAATTCGAAGCTCGCCCTGTTGGCGGAAAGGTGCTGTCTAACATTCCGCCTGGTCCAAACAAGACCGAATTTCACCGGCGCTCCGTTAGTGGTTGACCGTAACAGATAGAACAACCGCCTTGCCTTGACACGAGCGCTCATATGAATGGTCTTATACATCATTATCATATCAAACCTTGTCATTCCGAGCTCTAGAGTGGTTAATGGCATGGTACGCGCAGAAAAACGTATATCACTCTACTCGTGACTTGATCGTGGACGGCCGGCTGCTCACTGAGCTCTGAAGGAGCCTCCTGACCTACCGCTGCTTATCACCACTACATCAACTATCAGTGGTATCTTCTACACGACTCGTCAATTGCAGTATTGTGGTTTACTGCTTCAACATTCTTCTTGGCTTCTGGGAACAATATTGTGGTTTACTGCCTTTCCGTTCTTTATACTTGGCGCAGTATTGTGGCTTACTGCTGAATTGTTCATCATACTCGGCGCAGCATTGTGGCTTGCTGCTATATTTTCGTAACTTCTGGGTGCAGTATAGTGGTTTACTGCGTTTATTGGTCGATCCTCGAAAGCGCTGCTCCTAGTCGCAAGGGAGTTCTCATATATCTGTTATCAAATTTGCGACCTTGACAGGTGATTTGTATACGAGTTTTCTGGATTGGAGCTTTTTTCTACCTGAACGAACACTCGCCTATCATATATGAATCAACCCGTCTGCGTGTCACCTATCTCAGGAATGTCGCCTGATTCAACTCAACACGGGATAATGGAGCCTTCGACTCTTATGGATGCAGTGAATGAGCTCAGCATATCTGAAGCTGTTCCTGACTGCGTGAAGAAATTACTCGTCGTGATAACAGCCCAGATCAGTAGCGTATTATCTGAGAATGCCCTTCTTCGTAATCAATTAGAGCAACACAAATATCTAGTGAGAGAAAACGAAGATCTAAAAGAGAGGCTACGCTGTTATGAGGGGAATCAGAGCATTGTTTGTAAAGAAATGCCATCTCAACCTTCTCTTCCGGTGCATAGGTCCCAAATCCAACAAATTGTACGCCCCAACTTGTCGTTCCATGAGGTAGAGAGAAGTCGCTCAATTGTATTAAGGGGAATTCCTGAGTATCGCTCCCAATTCATGCGAGCACGTATGGAGTATGACATCAAAAGTGTAATTAACGTACTCTCACATCTGAGAGTCAATTGTTTCCCAGTGACCGTTTATCGTATAGGCAGGTTTTCTCCTGGTAGGTCTAGATTGATCAAAGTGGTGTTACCGTCATCCTACTTCCTAAAGCTTGCTGTGAAGAGAGCTTCGTGGCTCAGCAGTTTTTCAGGGAAAGGGGTGTCCTTGAGGGAATCTCTAACCTTTGAAGAAAGGATGCTGAGGCGCGAAGCCACTCTGACCGATTCGCCTTGTCCAGGTCCTCGTTTCAACACTTCTCAGGAGGCTGTTCAAGGTGACGAGATTTTGTCAAATAGTAATCAAGTAGTGCTCAGGGAAACTAGACGCGCTTCCTCGGTCGATTTTCTCATTTCTCAAATGTTTTTACTCGAACGTCAGATCCGAGGAATAGCGTCTACGTGAATCATGTCTTAGGCGATCACTATGATGTTTTGATTTTCTCAGAGACATGGCTAAAATCGCAGCACACTACCGCTTCAGTGCTGGTAAATTTGCACAGTGAATACGATGTTTACCGGTGTGATCGGCCATTTAAGGTCAGTGGAGGCGTAATGCTTCTCATTCATCATCGACTCTCAAACTCTTTGGTGCATTCAGAGTCTGTTCCAAATGCGTACGAAATTGTTGCCGTTGATATTCTGCAGGATTTCACCTCAATTCGCTTGATTGCAGTGTACAGACCTCCCATTTGCAATACTGAGGGTGGCGAGCAACTTTTCAATGTTTTGAGTGATTTAATTTCTTGCGAATACCCAGCCGTTATTGTGGGTGATTTCAACACGCCAGGTATAGAGTGGGACTCCGAAGATTTGAAAATGCCTCCTGAGTATACTTGTTTTGGAGAACTGTTGAGTTCTCATGGATTGACACAACTTATCCATGAACCAACAAGAGCCACCAATATTCTTGATCTTCTCCTAACAAAATGATTCATCTCTTATCAGTGATGTTTCAGTTGTTGATCCAGTAGGCTCGGAGCGATCCATAGTAGCATTGTTTTCAAGGTTCGTTGTTATGTTGAACAACCTGTTCAGTTTACTTTCAAGATTTCTCGAAATGCGATTATGAACAGCTATGCAATCACTTAGCCCAGGTTCACTGGATAGATTCCTTGAACACCATGAATTCAGTAGAAGAGAAATACGAAATGTTCCTCGAAGTTTTATATGATGCTATTTCTGTTTTTGTTCCTTGGACACTGTATAGTTCACGTTCTACGAAAGCTCTTCCTATTTATCTGCAAAATATGATGAATCATCGCCTCTGCCTCTTCCATTATGCAAAAAGTACAGGTTTTTGGGACGATTACAAGGCTTATACAACAAGATTCCTAGATAAACTTCGTAAATTTAATCGGAACGTTGAAAAAAGAGTGATTGGATCAGGCAATAGAAAAGAGTTTTATAAATTGCTAAACGATAGATTGAAAACTTCATCTAGAATCCCATGTCTTGTTAAGAGTGGCCAGACTGTAGTTAAAGATCAAGATAAAGCCAACTTATTCGCGGAAGAATTTTTGAATGTTTTCATAGAAGACAATGGGTCACATGTGAACTTTGAGCCAGACATAGGTCACCCCATGGATTCCTTCCCCACATTTTCTCCACTTCAAATATATGAGGAATTAATAAAATGCCCCAAATCGCATTCCCGGACTCCAGAAAACATTCCCTTCTCCTTTTTTTCAGAAAACGGCCAATGTCATTGCTTGTCCTCTGTCTTATATATTTAACAAAACCCTTCTGTGTGGTGAGGTACCATCTAAATGGAAACATAGTTTTGTCACACCCATACTAAAGAAGGACCCATCAAGTAGATGTGAAAATTACCGTCCAGTGAGCATTACTTCAAATATCTGCCGCCTGTTTGAGAAGCTGCTCAAGAAACACATAATGAATCACCTTGAAGGCAATGCTATCATCACTCATGAGCAGCATGGTTTCGTGAAAGGCAGATCAACCGAAACGAATCTTCTAGAATGCTTGAATGATTGGACTATCTGGCTGGATGAAAAACACAGCTGTGATATAATTTATTTTGATTTCCAAAAAGGCTTCGATAGTGTCAATCACAGGAAGTTAATCTATAAAATTCATCAGTTGAAGTTCCATCCAGTAGTGACTCAGTGGATCGCTAGCTATCTTGAAAACAGAACTTTCGGAGTGCGAGTTGGGAAAAGTCACTCAGAGATTTTTCGCATATCAAGCGGCGTTCCGCAAGGAGGGGTGTTGTCACCGCTTCTGTTTACTATCTATATATCTGAGCTCCCATCGCAACTACAAATAGATGGGGTGAAGTGCAAGATATATGCGGATGATGTCAAGATCTACCGAAAAGTTACATCTACTGACGACACCTCTAAGCTGCAACGATCAATTGATCAAATGATTGTCTGGTGTAAGGAATGCCAGCTAAAACTGTCTCCCTCGAAGAGTCTTCATATGCACATTGGTAATTCTAACGACAATTTTGTATACAACATAGAAGGATCAGAAATTGCAGGCACTGATAAAGTGAGGGATCTAGGATATCCTTACAATAGTAAGCTTGATTTCTCGAATCACATCACAAATATATCAAAAAATGCTATGGGACGGACATTCCAAATCTTCAAAGGTTTAGCCTCTCAAAACGAGCAAGTACTGCTTCTGGCTTATACAACTTATGTGAGACCTATTGTGGAATCGGGCACCTCTGTTTTCAACCCAACGAGCAAGAAGTTTACGGCTGTCCTCGAAAAAGTTCAGAATAACTACACGCGAAAACTTTTCGTCAGATGTGGTATATCACAATACTCTAGTACACCTAATGCAACTAGGAGAAATGAGCTACTTGGCCTCTACTCCTTGGCATCTCGGCGGGAACTTTTTGATGTATGCATGGTGCACAAGATTCTAAATGGCTTCAAAGTTAGGGTGAGAGCTGATGAGTTTTTTAAGAGGATCTCTTCAATCACTCGTGGTGGAAGAAACAAAATAACTTTTGCTCGAGCCAAAACTTCCTTGCGCTCGAACTTCTTTACAAACCGTGCTGGGTCCACCTACCTCAAATTGACAAAGTCGCAGACGTTCACGCTATCACTACAAATTTTCAAGCGAAGCTTGGCTGTGAAACTACTTAAGCCTTAGTGTTTCCTTCAGAATCAGAACATTGCATCTGGAATTTTCTGAGCACTGCTATTCGCCTATGTTACTGTGTATATTATTATTGTGTTTTCTCTTTACCACGTGTGCCTTATGCAACGTAATAAACATAAACATAAACATTGTTTTTTCATGTACAAGGCCGTCCACTGATTCCTGTCCGAAAATTTTCAAAATTCTATAATTTTCCTTAGAAGTGCTATAATATCAGGCAAGTGTAAGAACCTTCTAGAACGTTCTCCAAAGTTCTACGCTAGGGGTATATAAGGCGCAGTCGCCGCGTCTAGCTACCAGTACAAGCTAAAATGGACCAAGGTCGAATTCGTAAGTTTGTGTACTACGAGTGGCTGCTGGGCAACGACACGGGCACCGCGGTCGCCAACATCTGCAGAGCGTGCAAGGAGGATGCACTGTCCCAACGCACAGTCAGCCGCTGGTTCAATCGTTTCGAGAGCGGCGACACGAGCCTCGAGGACAGGGAGCACAGCGCGAGGCCTTTTACGGTGGATGATGACGAAGTCCGTAGCTGTATCAAGGATAAGCCGGAAGCCACCACCCGTGAACTGGCGACGGCGCTCGGCTGCAGCAAGTCCACCATCCACAATCGACTCAACGTACTCGGCTACCACAAAGTTCTGGCCCTTTGGATCCCCCACCGTCTGACGGACGCCAACAACAGAGCCGCGTGGCCGTCTGCCCCAGTCCCTCCTCCTTCGTCCGCATCGCAAGGAGTTTCTCGAGGACCCGGTCACTGGGGATGAGAGCTGGGTCCTCTACGACAACGTCGCCCGCCGTGCCGTCTGGATCCCGCGCGGAGAAGAGCCGCCGACGACGCCGAAAGCCGACCTCCACCCGCTCAAGATCATGCTCTGCTGCTGGTGGGACACCAAGGGCATGCTGTACTTCGAGCTGCTCCCGCAAGGCAGGACGGTCACCGCCTCCATCTACACCGATCAGCTCGAGAAACTAGCCGCCGCCATCCGAGAAAAGCGTCCCCGACGGGCCTTGGTCCACCTGCTGCACGACAACGCGCGCCCCCACGTGGCGAAGGAGACCCAGCAGAAGTTGGCGACGCTCGGCTGGGAGACGGTTGCCCATCCGCCGTATTCCCCGGACCTCGCCCCCTCCGACTACCACTTGATCCGCCCGCTGAAGCAACATTTGGCCGGAAGAAAATTCACCAACTACGACAACCTCAAATCCGACATCGCGGACTTCTTCGTGTCGCAGCCCCCGGAGTTCTGGGCGAAGGGCATCGGCGACCTGCCCAATCGACGGGCCACTGTTGTGGCTAACCGTGGTGATTAAATTGTTGATTATACTTGTTTTTTAATAAAGTTGAAAAAAAATTAAAAATGGTGAAATTTTCGGAGAAGAATTATTGGACAACCTGGTATTTGTGTAGCTTGGCCTCTCCAGTGAATGAAAATGTTGTAAGGGCCTATAAAAACCCTCATTTGTAAGGAAAAGTCACTCGGAACACATTGTAAATAGGAATTTGAATTTTGCGCCAAAATGGTTTTTGTTATTTTCCCGCGTTTGGAGGCTGCGTCACTGTCATTTTCAAAGTTTTTCTGCATGTGGAGTCTGTGCCGCTACTGTTTTTCATGTTGTTTGACGGTTGCATCAGTATTTTGCGGTGACGGATCCTCATCTTTGACTCCTTCCAACCTCATTACTCTACTTTTTTTTGACGAGCCGAAGCTCACCGGTGTGGTCTACAAGGCTCATTCATGAAATTGAGCCTGAAAAATTGAAAATGGTTTTCAGAGCGATCGATGCCTCTAAACCTAGCCTAGCACTCGTGGTAGTATGACGTTTACATTTTATTAGACTAACCATTTTAGATACTCGCCCAAAATCTGTATGTCTTACATTCAACCTTTGGAGAACCTTCACTATATTCAGAAATTGTACTCTAACTCAGCTAAAATAGCATTCCATGCTAATTGGTAAGTACAGTCCAATATTGCGTAGAAACTGAATCTTAATAGTGCATACCCCCGCTTCAGAATGGTACACTCGGTCTTCCGGCGGAGCTCTAATCCTTCGAAGCTCAACTTCCACGATACATATCCACACCTTGCGCCGCAACCGCCAGAGGTCGAGACAAAATCTCACCCGAAGATTGTCTCGTGGAAAGTCAGTTTAGAGACAGACAAAGGTACAGGCTATAAAACGACGAAATTAACTTGGTTCCTACGCGTGCTGGTGCGGAGCGGAGGTTAGAGACAGTGAGAGAGTGTTGGGCAGACGGAGGCCTAGACGTCGCGCGCGCCGAGGCGTAGCGTGTGAATTACGACGTTTTATAGAGGGTGGGTCACGGTAGGCATGATGGCTACTGACTATGGTAATCGACCAATTCGTGTCTATGGATTCTGTCAGAAAAACGGAGCGCAGCTAGTCAAATATTGATTTGGTTTTAAAAAGTTGCATTTCGTTTGGAGGGGCCCATTTCTCAAAAAGACCTTCCCTTTTGAGCCTCAATAAGAGGGCCACCCAGCTCACATTTTCGCACGAGACAGAGCCTACCCTCTGGAACATTTCCTGAGAGTTCTGGTTTCAGATGATTTTAATCAGCAGCAAAGCGGTGGGCCACAGTGAAATAAGTGAGAGATCTGGCGATTATGATGTTTCGACAAAAAAATCACACTTTGCTGCAGGTGATATTCAAATTCGAAGGCTCCTTAGGAGCTCTCGAACCTCAGCAAAAACGGGTATCCTCTAGAGGTGTCTGCAGAGTTGCAGAGACCGGCGAGTGGTCGCCGAACGCGACAAAAATGTTTCGAAACATTATCGTCGCGGCATCGGTTGCCGCTCGCTGGCAGATGTATAGGGCCGTCGCGGCGTCAATACACTCTGCGGTGCCCCCTTGTCGCCCTTCACGCCGCGTCGGTCGCCATCATCGCCGAATGTAATCGGTATTACACCACCCAGAGCTGTTCGTCACTGCGAGCAACGCCGCGACTTCAACTCTGCGGACCCCTTAATGCAGTCAGGTTTGCTCATTTCTGATGCCTCCAACAGCTTAGGTGTTGTGATACCAGCCGTAAAGGTTCTAAAAGGCAGCGTCCGCAATGAAAAAGTTGCTGAGAGAGCCATCAAAAGCAGTTTGGTTCGTAAAAAGCTAAAAACTCTGAAGGTGACGTGCCAAAAAAACACGGTGATTACGTTCCGTTGATAGCTTTAATTTGGACTTGTTAAGACACGGGTTAGGGTTCAAGCTACTATAGAGCCCCGTTCATACCTGGTCGCCTCGACTAGTCGCATCACTGCCAACAGTTACAAAACCTACCGCGACAACTGGTCTTGCACTGAAACGCGACGGTTTGGAACAGTTTGCAGTTTCAGTCGCGATCGCCGAGCGACTGGGGAATTTTATATACAGACTTCAGTCACAGTTCACTCACATAAAAGGCGACATGCGAAAGGGAAAAACGAGTATTCATCGTACATTAACATTGAGAAAGACGCAGCGCTTAAAACGAATACTAAATTTACTTGTAGTTTAATGTTAAGGTTCGAGCCAATTCCACCCCTTCGTCCATTGAAACCAACTTTTGTTTTAAAGCTAACCAAAACTAGTCAATTTAGCAGGTAAAGGCAATAGACCCACAAGAAGGTAAGGACGAATGTTGGGAAAAAATAAATTTTTTGTTCCCGCGGCGTCGCCCGCAATTGTCCGTCTTCCTCAAGGGGTCCGCAGAGTTCAAGCTGCGGCGTTGCTCGCAGCGAAGAAAAACGCTGGGTGATGCAATATCGATATCTTCCGGCGACGAGGGAGGGGGGGGGTGTCACAGAGTGTTTTGACGCCACGTCGGCCCCAGCGAGCGGCAACCGACGCCGCGTCAATAATGTTCGGAAACATTTTTGTCGCCGGCGACTAGTGAAAGTCCTGCGTCAAATCCAACGTTGGCGTTGCGCAATTCCGGACAAGACAACAGTTAGCCGTCCGCAATTTCACACGAACGCTTATTTCCTCCTTTCAACGCATACTTCTTTCTTAAATGATCCAAGCTCAGTTAAGGCACCAATCGAGGGGTTTTGGCCTTCGAATTTTCGCTCACCTAGGAATTAAACACTGTGAGAACGTTTCGCATACACGTGAGATTTCATTAAATTTCCAGGACGGTGTGAAAACATTATGTGAATGCAAATTTTTCTGCCCCCTTCCACAATTATGCGTGATACTTTCCTTGAGCGAACATTTTTTCTAAACTTCATTCTAGAATATGAGCGTGTACTCTGATGACACGTAAATTGCGAAAACATAACGCCGTGTGAGTCATCAATTCCGCACGGTCGTCAGCCACCACACCACGCCCGCAATTTAACCACCGACACCATAATCGACGCCGGTCAACTCTGGTATCCCCCCTTCATCGGTCGCGGCAACAAGATTAGCCCACGCCCCAGTCCAACGCTCGGCGACCGGTCGCCGGAACTCTGCGGACCCCTTTACGCGAAATTGCATCCGCCCCATCGATTTGAAATCAGTCGACGAAGCGATTTCAGGTCGCGGCATGGAGCAATTTCAGATCGTGGCATCATCGCCACAAGCCAGTAATAGTCAAAATTTCCCGTCCTGCCCCCGATCCACAGTACCCCACTTTGTGGCAGGACCAGGTATGGATTTTTGGCACCCCTGTACGATCGATATGTGCGATATATTCGTTGCCGAAGCTTGCCTGCCAGACGGTTTTTTTTTCAGCAAGATGAAGCAAGACTGTTTTGTCTTATCCATCCTTTCCATAGTAACATTACTTCAGGAGGGGAACAACTGCGCTCACAGCACATACGCTTTAAGAACCTAGCTAAATGGGGGGGGGCAAAAAATCTAATGGATTGGAAAGAAGTTCACTACAACTCGATCATTTGATTTTCGAAGACTACTTCATAGTAAAATAGTTAAATTGTATGAAAAATGTAGTTACTTAATCGTGGAATATATGAAGTCGGTTCGTATAGTTTTCCCATGGATAGGCGCCGATCTCGACACTACTTTGATGAAGAAGCTTCCGCCTGTCATGAGAAAACGGCGCTGTGGACAAAAATTATCAATCGTTTTTAAAAACGAGCAAACGTTTTGCCGCCAAAGGCACCGCGAAGACGAATATGTCGAGCATATCGATTGTGTCGCGACGCGTGGCCCTCGCCCAAGGCTACGGCCTAGTAGCATCGGTAGACAAGGGGTCTAGGTCCCGTGGCCGCGCTTAGGGTATTATTAGAGTAGTTACGCACAAGTTCCCAAGCTCGCCGAAGACTGCCACGCGGTTGAGAATACCCAACCTAATCTAGGCGGGTATATGGTAACCAGCGGTGCGGTGGCCCTACAGCCTCTACCAACAACTATGATGGTGTGACGCCATACCCTCATGCGGGGTGAACACTGCCCCAGTTTATAACACACACCTTGCAATTCCGCCTTCTGCGGTTCAATCAAAACTCGGCCAATCGATAATCACTGTGCTTGGCGCAACAAGATACTTCGTACACAACAGAACAGAATTAGGTATTCGCATACTTTAGGAAACTCATACCACATGTTAAGCCTTTTACTTTTTTCGTTAATCCAGTCTTATAACGTCACCACTCCATTTCTCTTAGAATACCGACCGGACTTCTTATCACTTAAGGGCAGTGTTCACGATAAGGATCGTTTTTCTGCTTTTCCGTCTATCTTTAAGACGGTCCCATGCTGATTCCAATGATGTTTTTGGAATCGTTCAAGACCTTCTAGGAACGGAGTTATGGTGCCTCAAAATTGAGCTAGGAAAGCATGTTGGACAAGTTGTCCGTGGCCTGTAACTTCCGTCTTTTACATCCGATGTGACTGACTTGAGTAAAGAGAGAAGCTGTGAATAAAAAGAGGAACGGGGCTATTGATCGGAAACCATCGCTCATCTCACAATCTCGAGCATTCATTTGTTCACGTCGGTGGGCGTGGAAAGTGCATCTGGGGTGTGACGAGCTGACGGCTGTCCAACTTTGGGCCGTAGGGGACCGTTCCGAGGTCATTTTTCTTAGTTTTTCCAACGTTAGAATTGCGCTGGGCCCCGCAGCTGCCGATATCCATTAAAAAAATGGTTTTATTGGTTTTTATCGTAGGCACTGCCTTTAATTTCTTCCGACACACACATTCGCACACATTTTGAAGTTCTCGAAAATGTCAAAATATCTCGAGACCCACAATACGGATTTTTCTCAAGTTTGGGCAACTTAGAGTACCTCGACTGTTCTATCTTTTTTGAAAGTGCCGAGTTTAAAAATGTCTTCCGAATCGAGATTCTGGAATGAGGGGTGTGGGCAGATGTAATTCTACAACAAATCAGGTGCGCGCTTCTCTCGGACCACAATTTTCGAGAGAAAAATCGAATTTGACTTTTCTAGCTGCAGTCCGTTTTTCTGACTGGAGGTATAGAGGTCTCTAGCGCTTTACTCACAGGCGCATCACAGCGTGCCGCAAACGCAACATGGAAATTTCGTTTTCAGACTGCTCGTACAATTCAGAGTCTTGTACCAGTTAGCTCTGAGACATTATTAGGTGCGAAATCAAGATTAACATGGCTGCTTGGCACCGTAAAATGTAGAAAACGGTTCTTTCGACGGAACTGATTCTCACCTTTCACAAGGCACGCAATGCTGAGTATGAAAATGTCCATGTTGGAAGATGTCGTCCTTTTGCAGTTCTGCCTTTTGATGCACTCCTTAGCGTTCTCATATGCCCTTAAATTATATTTAGTGATCGATTTCTTCATGGTAAGTTACTTAATATACTTGGACAAATTGGTCAAAATGTTAGTATTGTTCAAAAGATTCGAAAAACAAATTTTTCAATTTCCAAATTTTCGAGTGTAATGGGGAATCAATATTTTCCAATCATTTTTTTTTATTTTCGAATAATATTCCGAATTTACATTCGATAGCATCAATTTTGAGAACTAATTCCGAAATGACATTTAGTCTGAATCTATTACCGAGCAGAAATCAAATCGATAATTTGCAAGGCGGTAGTGCAACCTGTCGCTATCTACGCTAGTGAATGCTGGCCGACAACTGAAGCAGTCGAGTATTCCGAAGACACCATGAAGGTGAGAACGCTCAGATGGCCAGTGGATATCGTTCTGAGGGATTGAATCACGAACAATGCTGTGCGTGCCACCTTCGGAGTTGCACCAATCTGGAAGAATGAAGGAATCCTGTTCAAGGCGGCTTGGACATGATCAACGAAGAAGAAGAAGGCAAAAAAAAGAAGATGAAGGCGCAGATGAAGGCGAAGATGAAGGCGAGCGATTATGAAGGCGAGCGAAGATGAAGGAGGCCAGCAAGAAGGGGCGAAGAAAGAGAAGACGAACAAGAAGGAGGCGAAGTAGAAGGCGAGGCGAAGTCCTTCACGATCTTATATACATGTCGTTGAAGTCACGTGGCGTGCCAGAAGAGAGAGTATGTGCGCTGGGTGAGTTTGCTGTACGCGAATCCGAGCAGTCTTGTCCGGTGCTCAGCAGGAACTAGTGATCCCTTTCCTACTTGAAGTCGGGGTCCACCAAAGATCAGCCTTGTCGCAGCTGCTATTCATCCCATGCATGAATGCAATTACTCCCGAGCTGCAGAAACCGCATCCATGAATTTTACTGTACGTTGACGACGTAACACTATCTGCCGAGTCGCGAGAGGAGTTGCACGATCAAGTACAACTACAGAATGATCGCTTGAAGAGCTAAGGGCTACGTCTTAAAGGCAGTGGTCGCTATAAAATATGCCTGTCTTCTTTTCCTCTTCAAACCCTTCCCTGGGTTTAGAGTAGTAGGACCTATGAGAAAAAATCGCGAAAAAACCGCTGTTTCGGGTCAAACATGAAGCCTAAACTTTCTTGCTTTCCGATGGTGGACGAGCCCACTCCACATCATCGGCGTCGATGATCTGTAACACCAAGAACATCGGCTGGCTCGAAATTGAATTTCAATCAATAAATCTTCGGATTTATGTACACATCTAGTCAAAAACATCAACGGGAGTGTTTGCTTTCATTGTTCAACTGTTTTTATTTGGTAAATTTGCAAATATTTCTTCCTCTGAATGTCGATAATTTTTGAGCGCTCGGCACGAGACTGCAATCTTCTTGGGCGCTGCTGTGCACGTGTGCACGAACTGACATCTTTGGGTTCTTGTAACTCTAATTCTAGCCCGTTTTTCACCCCGCTACCTTCGTAGTTTTCAGTTGTTTTCGATCTTAGCTGATTTTAGTAAATTTTTTTTAAAGGTTTTTCATTGTGACCACTGCCTTTAATGTCGCCAAAACCGAATACATGGAGTGTGGACTGAGAATCGAGGAAGGATCCATCAGCATTAATGACACCAACCTCGAGAAGGTGTTCAGTTTCAAGTACCTCGGATCAAAGATCAGATATGCCGGCGACGTGCTACTGGATGCCCATCGGCGCGTCAATGCAGCGGGGACGAAGTGGAGAGCGACAACTGGCGTAATGTGTGACAAGCAGATGCCAATACACTCAAGTCTAAAATCTAAAGGACGATAGTGAGGCCAGTTGCCCTTTGCTCCACCGAATGCTGGCCGGCCACAAAGATTGTTGATCAACATCTTGATGTGATGGAGATGAGGATGCTCAGGTGGTCAGTGAGAGTTACCTTGAAAGACAGGTTAACGAATGACTTGGTGCGTTCCACCTTTGGTGTGGCCCCATTACTGCGAAGATGAAAGATTACCGCCTCAGATGGTTTGGCCACGTTCAAAGGAAGGACGAAGACTCAGTAGCTAAAACCGCACTCGAGGTGGAAGTTGCAGGGACCAGACCTCGCGGAAGACTGAAAACCCGATGGCTTGATCGAGCGAAAACGGCCATGGCTGAAAAACAACTCAATATGAGGGACACAGCTAACAGGAACAAATGGCGAGCAAAGAGCAAACAAGCGGACTCTGCGAACTTGTGGGACAGACGCTAGGAAGAAGACGAGGAGGAGTATTACTGGAAAGTCTGATATTGAAATATTCAAACTTCCACGAACATTCGAAACCCTGTTTTCGAAATATTCGGATGTCGAATATTATTTGTAACCGCTTTTTACGAAGTGTTCGAACATCAAATTTTATTCGAAAACCAAAACTTCAAAATTTTGAGTGATTGGAAATTGAAAAAAAAATGATTGGGATATTTTGCAAATAATGCAATTCGGTCCGAAAAGTATAGCGTACCCACCTGCAGTAGATTGCATTAATTTCAACTGGATCCTGATAACGCTTGACCTCTGCTCTGAATGAGAAGGGGTCGGGAAGGCACAGAAAGGAGCAGTAGGGTTTGCCATCAAGGTCCTTAAGCACTAGCCGTTCGACGCTGCTGTTTTCTGAAAGTCAGATAAACTCTCCCATGTAAGAAACTCAGCCTTTCAAAAAGAATGTTAGCAATAACGGAAGGAGAGTGAGCTGTTCCGTGTTGAAAAATTTTCAGATTCATACTGGGACCGGCCTCATCAACAAAAAACCTGCGGTTCGGGTCAAGCTCCACATGTCAGTTCTGGTAGCACATGGCGTTTTCCACCAACCATCGCCCGAGAAGCCGTATGGGGACCCAGAAGCGCATACAGCCTATCCTCCAGGAAGTGAGTCGGCTAGACGTCCGCACTGCTCGAAGCTGATCAAAATAGAATTTTCCTAATATCGCTGACGACTCTGCATTTTTTTGAGATTTTGCAGCCTACAGGACTGAATATAAAACCAGGAATTCTAAAAAATAAAAGAAAAGTCTTAGGCTTGTAACTGGCTTGTACTAACTAACTAAAAGGCTTCCGTCATTCGCAATTGACGTAAGCAAGCCGGCTCGAACAAGAGGAGGAGTTTGGAGTGAAGGGAAGAACGGGGCTTTCGATCAGACACCATTGTCCGTCTCGCCACTGTTGAGCTCGAAAAGTCGTAGAAAGGGACACGCCAAAGTGGCTTCCGGATGTGGGCGCTCCAGGGTGGCTTCCCCCTATACCTCGCTTATTTGTAGGAATTGAGAGCTCGCATTCGGCAAGCGCTATATAGGGTGGGTCTCTTTAACAATTATGTGGAAATCTCAGATTTCGTCCCTGAGCTTGGACTGTGCCTACAAAGGCAGTGTTAACGATAAGAAATGTGTTTCAGTTTCCACTAGGAATGAGTACTAGAGGGGCACACTGTAACGTTTACCTCGGAAGAACGCATGAAAACGAGCCAGGATTAGTCTCAAGAAAGCCCGAAGTCGACACTTTGAGCGCAAGGCTAACCTCAAAAGCGCAACGCCCACCCAACGACGTGAACAAATAAAAACTTGAGATCGTGAGATGAACGATGGTTGCCGATCAATACCCCGTTCTTCCCTTTATTCTCAACTTCTCTTCTCACTCAGGTCAGCTCGCATACATCGGCTGCAAAAGACGGAAGTCAGAAGCCTCGGACAACTCGCCCACCATGCTTCCCTAGCTCAATTTTTGAGGGACCATAACTCGTTCCCAGAAGGACTTGTACGATTTCAGAGACATCATTGGAATCAACATGAGACAGTTTTCAAGATCAAACAAGAGGAGGAGAACACTAAAAGGTGGAAAAGCAGAAGAAAGATTTTTATCGTTAACACGCCGGCGAGTGTGGGGCAATGGCAAAAGACGCCACCGTCACGCACACGGTCGAGTGATCGATCCTCGCCCTGGGTCAACCAAGCCTTCTATCCCTCCGTAGTCGGTAAATTGGTAGCAGACTTGTCTGGGAGGATAACAATACTGACTTGAACATCGGCTGGCCCCCGCAAGTCATTCATTGTATAGGCCCAATACACATTCAAAAACCTCTAGGATTCTGAATGGAAGCCGAATGTGTGGCGCATCCTCAGAGGATTGATATATGCCGAGAACTGTACCCTTTATCCTTTATCGTTAAGACTGCCTTCAAAATCTCCAGGTCCGGTTTTCTTCAAACCTGGGCATCACGAGTATATTTTCATCAACTTCTGTGCCACACCAGATTTTTTAAGGCAGAATCGACTTTATTGGCCAGACATTTCGACAAGCTCGCCGTTATCAGAGGCATGAAAAATCGTCGAAACAATCCATGTGCAAAACTACACGGCCAAACGCTGCCTTCGCTCTTGCCAGTATTCACTTCCACAAGAACTTCAGGCGGCAACAACTAAAATACCCGAACTAACCCGATTCGATTCCACCACGGCCAAGCCCCGCTGCAGTTATGTAGTAGACGACCGGGAGCGAGTGAGGCACCTTTGAAATCGATCCATCACTAACCACGTTGACTACTAGCAGAAGTTGATATCTTACAATCCACACAGCGGGAGAATCGGTAGAAACTCATTTGTTATAGAGATGCACTCGTTTCGATTGTTGAGCTCTGGATCCCGAGTACGTATATAAAATGCCTCCAGAGCCTTTCTCACAGCAATGTCCGTTTCCTGGCTGAGTACTGGGCAAGTGATTTCAAAGTCCATATTATTGTGTTGTTCAACACTTTGTTTGCCGAGAGGTGTGAGGAGAGACTTGCGTCTTTTTCCAGCCAGATGTTGTTTGAGGCGCACATTCAATAATCTCCCCATCTCTCTTATATATATATATATATATATATATATATATATATATATATATATATATATATATATATATATATATATATATATATATATATATATATATATATGTATATATATATATATATATATATATATATATATATATATATATATATCATGTCAATCCTTTGGAGAGGCTGAGCCCCTCGCTTCCTCTTATGAATCCTCGCAGTGAAGTTCAACAGAACAGGACGGTGATCCGAATCGAATGCGACATCCCACACAGCTCTAGATCTTCGAATGTCCGATACTGGAATATTCCTCGTCGGGACATAGTCAAGCTGTAGTTTCAAAGTTGTCATCTTCCGCTTCCGCTGCTCTTCTGGAGATAGCCGGGTTGGTCCCTGCCACGTAAGCTGATGGCGGCGAAGATTCCTCTTGAATGTCGATGCAATAATCAGACCACTGCGTTCACAAAAGTCGACAAGGCGGTAGGCATTGTCAGATGTTTGCTCCACTGGGTAGAACCATTTACCGAGTACTTCGGATTCCTGATCAAGTCCCATCTTCGCATTTGCGTCAATCCCCACGACAACAGCATGTTGACAAGGTATCCTGGCCAGCAACGTATTGAGTTCCTCATAAAACGCATCCTTCGAATTGTCTTCGGCGATTTCAGTGGGCGCATGAGCATTCACTATCCACAGATTGAATCCTCTGTGATCCCGCAGTCGTACGAATGCATTCCGGCACGACGTTAAGCCAAACTCCTTGACCATACCATTGAAATCCTCCCTTACAGCTATTGCACAGCCTCCTACTCTCCTATCGTCAGCGTTACCGCAGTAGATGGTGTACTCTCCGACGCTGATGACGGGTCTATCCTTGAGGCGGGTTTCCTGCAAAGCAGCAAACGGTGCATGGAATTAGCTCAGAAGTCTGGATAGCGCAGTTTTTTGGATATTAAGATAACTACAGAATTAGAATGGTATAGCACCGAACACAACGCCCACACATTTTGAAGCGTCAAAAACGGCCCACAATGACGCTACATGAGTGAGAAGTTGGCCCCGCCCCTGTATTTGCGTCCTCCATTAAAACGGGGGTGCTTGAATATTTTCATCGTGGTCGATGTGTGTGGTTTACCTATTGTACCTATTCTACCACACACAAAGGTCGCCGACGGTGAGTATAGTCCAGCACCCCCGTTTTGAAGGAGGACGCAAATACAGGGGCGGGGCCAACTTCTTTTTCCGTCATTGTGGGTCGTGTTTGACGCTTCGAAATGCGTAGGCGTTGTCTTCTGTGCCATACCATTCTAATTCCGTACTCATCTCAATGACGCGTGCGAGTGTGTATACTGCCTTTGGAGGTACAGTCCAACCTCGAAATCGTTTTTCAGTTTTTTCAGCTGATGTTGGCAAGAATTTCACGCGGATCGCAATGGTGTCTCCAAAATCGCCCAGAACCCATTGAGAACGAAGTTATGGCCCCTCAAACATTAAAGATTTGAACAGCAAGACTTTACTGGGCGAGTTGTCGCGGGCCTGTTTTTTTTCTCGCCGTTTGCCGCTATCGTTCCGGAGCAGATCACAATATAAAGCTAGACCAATTAGAAATAGGAAAAGGTAGATTTTGTTCAGAATCCGTCCCGCATGCTGTCCCTATTGAGAACGAAAACTTGCCGCTGGGCGCTCTTTTTTCTTTCTGGGGGCGTGGTCGACTTTTTCCGCGCTTTTTCTCGCTTATTTGAGCGGACTGAGATTTCGCATCTGGCAGGGTCGCTATACACGGCGGTTGGAGCATAATATCAAAAATTACTCCTGAGGTTGGACTGTGCCTTCAAAGGCTTGTATATATATATATATATATATATATATATATATATATATATATATATATATATATATATATATATATATATATATATATATATATATATATATATATATATATATATATATATATATATATATATATATATATATATATATATATATATATATATATATATATATATATATATATATATATATATATATATATATATATATATATATATATATATATATATATATATATATATATATATATATATATATATATATATATATATATATATATATATATATATATACATATATATATATATATATATATATATATATATATATATATATATATACAGGGGGCAGGCCAACTTCTCACTCATGTAGCGTCATTGTGGGCCGTTTTTGACGCTTCAAAATGTGTGGGCGTTGTGTTCGGTGCTATACCATTCTAATTCTGTAGTTATCTTAATATCCAAAAAACTGCGCTATCCAGACTTCTGAGCTATTTCCATGCACCGTTTGCTGCTTTGCAGGAAACCCGCCTCAAGGATAGACCCGTCATCAGCGTCGGAGAGTACACCATCTAC
The DNA here is from genome assembly GCA_029168955.1 of Aplectana chamaeleonis. NCBI lineage: Eukaryota > Metazoa > Nematoda > Chromadorea > Rhabditida > Cosmocercidae > Aplectana > Aplectana chamaeleonis. The sequence goes on along the minus strand of JAPDOI010001170.1, from coordinate 175,028 downwards.
TGCGGTAACGCTGACGATAGGAGAGTAGGAGGCTGTGCAATAGCTGTAAGGGAGGATTTCAATGGTATGGTCAAGGAGTTTGGCTTAACGTCGTGCCGGAATGCATTCGTACGACTGCGGGATCACAGAGGATTCAATCTGTGGATAGTGAATGCTCATGCGCCCACTGAAATCGCCGAAGACAATTCGAAGGATGCGTTTTATGAGGAACTCAATACGTTGCTGGCCAGGATACCTTGTCAACATGCTGTTGTCGTGGGGATTGACGCAAATGCGAAGATGGGACTTGATCAGGAATCCGAAGTACTCGGTAAATGGTTCTACCCAGTGGAGCAAACATCTGACAATGCCTACCGCCTTGTCGACTTTTGTGAACGCAGTGGTCTGATTATTGCATCGACATTCAAGAGGAATCTTCGCCGCCATCAGCTTACGTGGCAGGGACCAACCCGGCTATCTCCAAAAGAGCAGCGGAAGCGGAAGATGACAACTTTGAAACTACAGCTTGACAATGTCCCGACGAGGAATATTCCAGTATCGGACATTCGAAGATCTAGAGCTGTGTGGGATGTCGCATTCGATTCGGATCACCGTCCTGTTCTGTTGAACTTCACTGCGAGGATTCATAAGAGGGCGAGGGCTCAGCCTCTCCAGAGGATTGACATGACAAGTCTCAGAGATGAAGAGTGCAGAAGGAATTTTCGACAACGCGTTTCTATTCACATCGGAGTACGGACTAAGAAGAAACTTTGCGACGCGGATTCTTTTGTCAAGTGCATCCAGGACGCTTCGAAAGAGGCACTCCCGGTTGTACAGCCTAAGAAGAAGTTCGCCTACGTCTCAGAAGAAACAACATATATCTACAACAGAGTATGTGCTCTCCGAACTGCAGGAAACTTCGTGGAGGAGAAGCGTCTGAGGAGGAAGTTGCGTCGGCAGCTTCAAAATGACCGCGAACGAGAGTGGGCGTGTAGAGCTGAGGAGTTCGAGAAGGCTTGGGAGGAGAAGAATCTGAAGAAAGCCTACAGGTTGCTGCGACAGTATAGCGGGAAGATGAAGAGATGTTCTCCTGTCTTGAACACTACCAATGGAGTTGCAGTTGGTGATGCGACGCTGCCAATATGGAAGGATTACTTCAGTTCACTACTGAATCGTCCAGCGCCATCAGTACCTGAGCTACCGCATGTTCAGAGAGCACATTACGATGTCAGTGAGGAACCGCCGACTGAGTCTGAAGTTTTGGATTGTGTCCGGAAAATGAAGAATGGAAAGGCAGGTGGAGATGACAACATCACTGCTGAAATGCTGGAAGCTCTTCCTCCGTCTGGGATTCGTGAAATGACCAACACCATCCGTGCCATATGGATGAGCGAAAGGATACCCGATTCGTGGAGACATGCGATCATCGTACCTCTTGACAAGAAGCTATCCGTCACGGATCCTAAGAACATCGTGAAGGAACGACCGAGATGAGCAAGCAGGTTTTCGACCTGGAAGATCGACCATCGACCAAGTGTTCGTCGTGAGAATAGTAATTGAATCGTGGCAGCGGTTTTCGAAGCCATTACAGCTTGCTTTTCTGGACTTTGAAGCCGCGTTCGACTCTCCTCATCGTGATCGATTGCTCAATGCTCTGCGAGCAGACGGAGTCCCGGAAATGTATGTCCGGTTAATCGAGGACATGAACAAAGGAACAACAGCAGCAGTTCGTACACCTGTCGGATTTACGTCAGCTTACGAGGTGAAAACAGGAGTAAGGCAAGGAGCCGTTGCAGGACCTTTTCTTTTCAACTTCGCCGTTGATGACATCATGCGTAGAGTTGCAGAACAGTTTCCTGCGGATGTGATCCTAACACCATCAGGACGCTCCCTTGTCGACCTGGAGTACGCCGACGACATTGTGTTATTCGCTGAAAACAACGCAAAACTGCAAAGGATTGTGAACCTCGTTTCGAAGTATGCCGCAGCCTATGGACTTCGTCTTCGTCCCGACAAATGCAAGCAGATGTGGGTCTCTCAGAGGCCTTCAACGGGAGTTTGTGTGGACGGACAACGTATCGAACTGGTGGACGATTTCTGTTATTTGGGCTGTTTGCTAAAGAACGACGGTAGTTATGCAGCGGATATTCGACAACGATGTGCGAAAGCTACGTCTGCATTTAATTCTCTAACCAAGTGTTTGTGGTCTACCACCATCGCTAAGGAAGTCAAGTGGCGCGTCTACCTATCCGCTATTCGCCCTATCAGGATGTACGGATCAGAGACGTGGGCAGCACCGAAGACGCAGATAGAAAGGTTGGATTGCACGGAGAGAAAGCTTTTTAGGCTTTTACTTGGATATTTCTGGCCGCGTGTATGCCATAACGAAGAACTTTACAAGGAAATCGACGCAGTAAATCAACGCTTAACACGAGGGAGGTGCCAGCATCTCCTAAAACCATCTCAAGCAGCAATGGAAAGTCGACTTGGACTGCTCGGGCATATACTAAGAAGAACGCCGGATCGTCTCGTACAACACGCTCTAAGAATGCTTCCAAATCCTGTCTGGGAACGGCCACCTGGGCGTAGGCGAAAGTTCTGGACGAATGTGGTTGAAGAGGATTTAAAGTCACTCGGCATCGAAAGACAATTCAGGCGCGATGTTTCGTTTCGCAGGAAATGGAATAGTGACAGCTGGATGGAATGTGTTCAAATTGTGGCTGAAGACCGTGAAAAATGGACACGGCTGACTACTAGGACGGCACACTTCGGTGAAGATGCGGAATGACCGCGTCAGGCGAAAGCCAACCGATTAAGTCAGTCAGTAAGTCGGGTTTACGAGCGTGTATGCTGCCTTTAAAGGCACTGTTTGCGATGGGAATCGCCTTTCTGTTTTTTGTCTATCTTAAAACCGGCCCCATTCTGATTCCAATGATGCTTCTGGAATCGTACAAGATCTTCTGGAAATGGAGTTATGGTCCCTCGAAAATTTAGCTAAGGAAGCATGGTGGACGAGTTGTCCGAGGCTTGTAACTTCCGTCTTTTGCAGCCAATGAATGCGAGCTGACCTGAGTAAAGAGAGAAGTTGAGAATGAAGGGAAGAACGGGGCTTTTGATCGGAAACCATCGCTCAACTCACGATTTGGAGTGTTCCTTTGTTCACGTCGAGGGGCGAAAAGGGGCGGGACTTCCCCACAGCGGCGGGGTTTGCCCACTTTTCTAAGCCGTTTTGCGGCTCCTGGGTAGCTTTTCGTCCCGTTTTTTCGACGATGTTCTGCTTCTGAGAGCCACGAGAAGCGTTTGTCATGAAAAATTTGAGGATGAAGTTTATCGCGAACAGTGCCTTTAAAGGCACAGAACACCCAGAGAATTAATTCTCAGATTTCATGCTTATCTTGGAGGGAGTCGCACGCTGATCACAGTGGTATCTCTGAAATCGTCCAAGACCCTCTCTGAACAAAGTTATGGCTCCTCAAAGATGCCTAGATTTTTAGGGCGAAACATTGGTGGACGAGTTGTCTCGGGCCTGTATTTCTGTTCATTCGCAATCGTCGCACGAGAGCGAGCCAGTATAAGGAGACAGCCCGGCAATGGACTTAAGAACAACGACTTGTTGGAATTCATCCATCCATAGAGCCGCTATCGAGTTCGAAAATCTGAAGGGGGTCGGGCCTGTGGTAGTGAGCGAAGGGGGTCGGGCCTGTGGTGGTCGCTTATATCTCGCTTATTTGGATGCATTGAGATCTCGCATTTGGCACGTGTTATACAGGAGGGGTCTTCTACAAAATTACATGACAATCTCAAAATTCATATCTGAGGGTGTACTGTGCCTTTAAGGAATGCCCCAAACTTTGCTAAATACGAGCAATCTAAGACGCGGTCAGGCGTCCCCGTTTTAGCGGATTCAACGGCTTGGGGGTTCTGGATCAGGTCGTTCACGTTTCGAACCGTGAGAATGAGAGCTGAGCATCTTGTCGAAAAGCCTGTAACCTCCGCTCCGTTCACGCTTCACGAAAAAAAAATAGCTTTTAGACAGCTTGTTAACTGTATTTATACATCAGATTCGGATATTTATGCCAGCCAGCTCTGACATTGAGACATTATTTTGTGCGAAATCAAAACCTATATAGATGCTCTGCAGCAAAAAAATGTTTTTAAAAACTGGATTTCCGACGGAACTTACTGTCAGCATTCTCTCTGCACAAATCACTAAGCGTTTTGAGGTCTGAGTCAAAGTATGGCGTCCGTGTGCAGTTCTTCTTATTGAAGCACAGCACAGCGTTTTCATATGTCCTAAAATTTGATGTGGTGATCTCATATTTTCAAGGTTAAGTAGCGTACCCACCTGCAAGGATCACCAGACTTTCGATCCTTTAATAGGGTTAAAAAGTCGAAAAGGCACTGATCGGAACACTTGAGGGCATCGGCAGCCTTCCTAAGCACTGATAGTTCGTCGCTGTTGGGTCCTGTAAGTCAGAGAAACTTTTCCTTGTTGCAAGACCAACGTTTCAAAAAGAATGTTCTACAAAAAAGGAGAGATATGTTTCTCTTAGAAAATCAATCTTTCAGAAGCCAACATGGGCTGGATTCATCGGCGAAAAACCCGCGGTTTGGGGATATTTGAAGCCATCTATGGTAGAGCAAGGCGACTTTCATCTACCGTCGCCCGCGAAATCGTGCGGGGTCGCACAAGCGCTTACGTTCCTTTTTTCCTTTTAACCAGCAGCCCCATTCGAGATCCCTCATGATTCCCCCTGGGATTTCCATCATCTATGTCTTCATCAAAGCTGTAGGCTTCCGCATACGCTTCTCGATGAATTTAAAAACAGTTTTCAAGTAGACCGAAAGTTTTCAGGGTCAAAGGGCCAATTTTCAGGGTCAATCCAAAGAGAGAATGATCTCTATCGAGTTTTTTTCAGAATTCCGAAAATTACACAGATTTTGACATATTTTTGAAAATTTACCACTACAAAATTAATCGCGCGTGAACCAATCTAAAAAATGTACTTCATGGACTTTGACAAGATACAAACGGTACACGAATTTCGCTCTACTTCGTTAACTTCGAAGAGAGATATTTAATAGATGTAAAATAACATAATTCAGTTTCGAATTCATTACCAGAAAAAAAGTGATGGAGACTATTTTCTCACAAGGTTATACGACGATTCAGAAGAGCTTCCAATAAAGAATATGCTCTACCGGTTTGGGATATTAATAGCTACGTTTCGAGAGTATACTTCTAATTTGGAATTTTAATAGTAAATTATAAATAAAAAAACCAAACCTCTCCCACCGCTTCGCGGCGGGAGCGATTCCATATTCGGAAACCGCGTTTTCATAACCTGAGCTTGTGTATGTCTAGAGTAAGGTTTGTGACACCCCATGACATACTAAAGTTTCATGAACTTTCGAGAAGACTAGGTCGAGATATGTATAAAAACAGTTTTTGTAAAAAGGCCATGTCAATAGATTTATGACCGCTACTGTATATATATCAGATAAGAAGTATATAATCGTCAAAAGGAAGGTTTAAGAAACATTCCCCTTTAACAAATTTGTGTGTCATTCGAATTTCATGTCCGCTGTACAGCGGAAGCTCGTTCTAATTAATTCCACTCTTGAACTCGTTTTCGACACTTCAGAGCCCTTCAAATTTCAGGTACATTCCCTTTTAGTTCAAGAATGAATAATTATTTTTCGAATGAGGTAATTTCCAACTTTCCAATTGACTTACTTGACTTGATCGGTTGGCTTTCGCCTTACGCGGCCACTCCACATTTTAACCGAGGTGTGCCGTTCTAGTAGTCAGCCGTGTCCATTTTTCACGGTCTTCAGCCACAATTTGAACACATTCCATCCAGCTGTCACTATTCCATTTCCTGCGAAACAAAACATCGCGCCTGAACTGTCTTTCGATGCCGAGTGACTTCAAATCCTCTTTAACCACATCCGTCCAAAACTTTCGCCTACGCCCAGGTGGCCGTTTCCAGACAGGATTTGGAAGCATTCTTAAAGCATGTTGTACGAGATGATCCGGAGTTCTTCTTAGTATATGCCCGAGCAGTCTAAGTCGACTTTCCATTGCTGCTTGAGATGGCGTCAGGAGATGCTGGCACCTCCCTCGTGTCAAGCACTGATGTACTGCATCGATTTCCCTGTAACGATCTTCGTTATGGCATACACGCGGTCACAAATGTCCAAGCAAACGCCTAAAAAGCTTCCTCTTCGTGCAATCCAACCTTTCCATCTGCGTCTTCGGTGCTGCCCACGTCTCCGATCCGTACATCATGATAGGGCGAATAGCGGATAGGTAGACGCGCAACTTGACTTCCTTCGCAATGGTGGTAGACCACAAACACTTGGTTAGAGAATTAAATGCAGACGTAGCTTTCGCACATCGTTGTCGAATATCCGCTGCATAACTACCATCGTTCTTCAGCAAACAGCCCAAATAACAGAAATCATCCACCAGTTCGATACGTTGTCCGTCCACACAAACTCCCGTTGAAGGCCTCTGAGAGACCCACATCTGCTTGCATTTGTCGGTACGAAGACGAAGTCCATAGGCTGCGGCATACTTTGAAACGAGGTTCACAATCCTTTGGAGTTTTGCGTTGTTTTCAGCGAATAATACAATGTCGTCGGCGTACTCCAGGTCGACAAGGGAGCGTCCCGATGGTGTTAGGATCACATCCGCAGGAAACTGTTCTGCTACTCTACGCATGATTTCATCAACGGCGAAGTTGAAAAGAAAAGGTCCTGCAACGGCTCCTTGCCTTACTCCTGTTTTCACCTCGAAAGCTGACGTAAATCCGACAGGTGTACGAACTGCTGCTGTTGTTCCTTTGTTCATGTCCTCGATTAACCGAACATACTTTTCCGGGACTCCATTGGCTCGCAGAGCGTTGAGCAATCGATCACGATGAGGAGAGTCGAATGCGGCTTCAAAGTCCAAAAAAGCAAGCTGTAATGGCTTCGAATACCGCTGCCACGATTCAATTACTCTTCTCACGACAACTTACTCTTTCCAATTAATTTTTATATTTCTGAACTCTGGAGACAAGGTTTTCATTCGCCGATCAATCTAATGCTGAACTGGAAGCAATTTTTTTCACAAAATGACAAACAATCAAACAATATTTAGTAAATGAGTATGCGCAACCTGAAAAAAGCTGAACTGAGCCTCTTTACACCCAAAATAGATTCAGATCAATGTATCGCTCCAGCCGCTTCGCGGGTTTCACTTCAGCCTAGTGATCGGCTGAATGATTTCGAATTCAAAGACTCTTTTAGGTCGCGTAGGAAGGGACATCAAATTTACCCAACGACAACGTTTCGCTCGAAACGGTCCTCAAATGAAAATTTTATCAGCGAGGAAGCTCAAGAGAATTTCATGGTGTGAGCCGTGAACCGTAGGCCGTGAGCCGTCACTCTTCTCATTCTTCACTGTCGGTGCTCACCATCTACACTTGTCAGTCGAGACTGTCATCGCTCAGCGTTGGCAAGTAGGAGATTTTGAGCGCGTAATCAGCACCGGATGGAGGGCGCAGATAATTTGGAAGAGTGCGCCTCACTTAATTGGGCAGGATGCTTCAAAGAGTGTGCAGAACCTTGGAGAAAGTGGACTCGTCGTAAAGAAGAGTGTGTTGACATCTAGAATTAAGAACAAATAGCAGATCGTCTGAGGAAGGGCGCTGTATACCTTTCAGAATTAGCAGGAGTAAGAAAACCTGGAAAGAGTGCATGACATGTCGGAGAGTGTGCAAGCTTCTGTAGAAGACGAGTGCGGTGACCCGGTGCGGGCCACCCGATAAAGTGAACAGAACACCTCGGAAACTCAGAAGGAGAAAGGGACCCGTTGCTGTTGTGCAGGACACCTCGGAGGGTTCATCAACGAATTCCGGATTCATACACGAAATTTAGCGCTGCTAGGCTAGGTAAGGAAAGCTTCCTATCGAAATTCGCGCAAATGACCCGATTCACGAAACTTGCTACCCACGGTGGCAGCCTACCAAGCCTACCCTGCGCGAATCTCGAGTAGGGTCCTACCAGCGGCGTCCTACACAGCGAGATTTCGCGCTCTGATGCTGAATTTGTGCGCACGTCCTTTGAACAGCTATTTTCAAGCCCCTTGTATAACGGATTTCCGGCAATTTTTATATTTATTTAGTCAAGATGTTGTGTTTTCATCGTCAATTTCCGCCACCCTCTTCTCAATACTCGTTATTTATCGTCAAGGCTTGATTATTTTTGAATTATTTGGGTGGAGCAAAAATAATTGTCTGTTTTGATAAATACTTTTTCTTGATTTTTTTTTTGTGGATTTTGATGCTTCTCGATCTGATACTTCTTGTATTTTCTCATAATACTCTATCTTTTCTAAAATAAAATTTGATGTTTATTCTAAGTTGTGAATATTCTTGCTGCCTTCAATTTCTCTTTCACGCAATGACCTTGAGACACCAAATTTAGTTAAAAACCACAAGGAATCCCTTAATCCGCGGAATTTATTTTGCTTTTCTTTCACCGGTAGGGTAAGATAGATCGAGAAATGCGCTTTTAAATGCCATATTAAATTTTCCAAGAAGTACAAAAAAAAAGAAAAAGCATAAATCAGTAAAAACCGCAATTATTTTTGAACGAAACTGATATGTATCTTTAATTTCCCTTTCGTACGAGAATCGGGTTCTCACAGCTTCTAATTTTTTTTTTCTAGTTATTGACACTTTCTACGCAAAAATATCGTCTTAGGTACTTTCATGGGACGCCGCAATCCAGTTACATATGAGACGCGAAATCATTTGAGCGTCCGAAAAAATTTTCCCGGTTAATATACACATCATCCTCATTCTCAATATTCAAACTACATATGTTACAGATTAAAGAACATATCAATGAAATCTACCGAAAAAAAAACAGAAACCATAGCCGCGTTTCCCATACCGCTTCATGTGATTCGAACATAGATTTACTTTATTCATGGTTTTTTGCTTTTTTATGCGCTAGGTTTTGCGAGTTGTCAAAAGTTTGAGCTTTTGAAAGCGACTACGAGCGATGTGCAGTAGCCCTCGTTTGTAAAACACGGCGGCGTCGCCACACACATAACGCTTTTAGGCGTAACTGCGTGGTAGCGCTACCCGCGGTAACGTGCGCACGTGAATCACAATTTGATGGTTAGGGTAGCATTCTACCGTGGGTAGAGCCACCACGGGATAGGGCTACCAGCACTGCCGCGTTGATGTGAGTCCGCCATCCATGGCTATCCATTCGGGAAATTATGCAGCACATCTCAAAAAGAAGTATGGGTGAGGACCCGCTGCTGTTCATTTGGAAAATTGTGCAGGACACCCCCCGGAGGGTATGCAGGAGTCCGAGATCCATTGCTATCTAATTAGAAAATGTGCAGCATCCCTTAAAGGCACAGTACACCCTCAGATATGAATTTCGAGTTTATCATGTAACTGTGTAGAAGACCCCTCCTGTATAACACGTGCCAAATGCAAGATCTCAATCCCTCCAAATGAGCGAGATATAAGCGACCACCACAGGCCCGACCCCCTAACAGATTTTCGGACTCGATAGCGGCTGGATGGATGGATGAATTCCAATACGTCGTCGTTCTTCAGTCCATTGCTGAGCTATCTCCTCATGCTGGCTCGCTCTCGCGCAACGATTGCGAATGAAGAGAAAAACAGGCCTGAGACAACTCGTCCACCAATTTTCCACCCTCAAAATGTAGGCATCTTTGAAGAGCCATAACTTTGTTCACAGGAAAGTTCGGACGGTTTTAGAGCAACCACTGTGATCAGCGTGTGACTCTCTCCAAGATAAGTATGAAATCTGAAAATTAATTTTTGGGTGTCCTGTGCCTTTAAAAGCAGGTGAGCGGGGTTGCAGGGTAAGTTACACCGCGTAACCATGCCTTAATCGTTCATGTAACCAGCCCCATATTGGCACTAGAATTCAAGCTATTCATACATTATAAACGTTGATCTACCTCAAATTCTTTTTTATCAAATGAAAGACCTCATCTTAGGCGAGTGCAACTTACCTAGCTCGCCGAAGACAGGTAAGAGTGATATTGATAGAATCATCAAAAGGATTTCCATGCTGAAAAAATAATGTGTCAAACTCATCTCGGTTTGGAAGGGTAACAATAACGCGGAACGAATACAAAATATCCTCACAAGGGAACCACAATAAGTAATAGTGACCATTCCGAATGAAGTGTACTTTTTTAGAACCATTTTCGGACGAGAAGTCCGAATATGCCCATCGCAGCTGCATAGGCCCGCTCTGAAAAAAGTTATAGGCATTTTTTCTCTGATTTTCGTACCTATTGTACCCTCTAAAAAGCGCATTGTTTTTACGAAAATCCGGAAACGGACCTCATAATCGTGTTCAGCGCCCAAAACTACTTCCCTAAGCAAAGTTTGGGTGAAGGAACATTCTCCAAGCCTTGCGCAGACTAACGGCGTTTTGGACTTTAATGGATTTTCGGTTGGGCGATTATTTATACCAATGAGAGGGCTCTCGAAGCGTTTTAGAAAAATATTCCAGATTTGACTGAAAATTCGCTCTGGGAGGTTATTTGGGGTGCTGATCACAAATCTGAGGTTCATTTATCGAGTTTCCAAAGTTTTCGACTGTATTCGTTGACAGATTCCCATCGGGGGAGAATTTTATGGCAAATCGCGACTTTTGACGATTTAAGGAGTGCTACTATAGATCATGCTCAAATTAATTTTCTGGGAGTTATTTGGAGTGCTGAACCCGAATCTGATGTCAGTTTATCGATTTTTGACAGCTTACGGTAGGTTACGATGGGCATACGGTAAATTGGTCAAAGTCTCAGATTTGTCTCAAAATTTCTATGTGGGGGCTATTTGGGGGTGCTGAAGACGAATTCGATGTCCATTTGTCGATTATGGGAATATTGAGGCAGGTTTTGCCTCATAAATGAAATAATAATAAAATGTTACCTACCGTAACCTACAGTAAACCTTAAGATTCCCACAAGCGAACCCCAGATTACCTCTACATACATGTTTTTAGCGAAATCCAGAGGAAAATTTAAAAACACCTTCAAAATTCCATGGAGTGTATGTATCGTTCCTTACCTTGCCGCGAAGCTTTGAAAAACGCTCATAACTTCTTTCAGAGTGGTTCTATGCAGCTGCGATGGACATATTCGGACTCGTCGTCCGAAAATGATTATAGAAAACTACATTTCATTTGGAATGGTCACTATGACTTATTGTGGTTCCCTTGTGAGTTCACGAGAATCGGATAACAAAGCAAGAGTAAAAACAACCACGAGACGAAATAAAGACATTTCGGGGAACATTCTGTCGGATTCCGCTGGGGTGGATGAGGCAGCTATATTCTTCGAGGAGATCTAACTGCGGATCATTGAGTTGTTAATAATATACAAAAAAGTATATAGAACAGACTCTCCTGCAAAGGCCATCATGACCGCATTAGTGGCCTTATACCACTTTTCGGACCCGGAAGTTGGATTTCCCCTAACTACGTTCAGAACGGTGAGGTGCTTGGAACAACCATGAAGTCCGCTATCAGTTTATCTGGGAAGTAACGACAGGTCTGAAAAGTAGCTATACCGTAGTAGGTTGAAATTCTAAATTCGGATGTATACTTTGTCAAGGTGGGTTCCTCGAGTGCTGATAACGAAAACAAAACTCTTTTTCGAGTTCAGGTAGATTACGGGAAGTTACGGTAGGTTTATTTTAACTCGGCTATGGTAAACTACCGTAACCCTTCAAAAGCGGGCAACGAATTCGTAGTGAACACCTTCAAACATGTTATTAAACTAATCAAGGACATATAGGGTTCGATGGAAACAGTAGCTGTATAGCAATTGGTGAGGTTAGGGCCGCGGCGAGGCAGGCACTGGCTCTGATTCATCGACGATAAGTACATGGGTCAAGGGTAATCAGGACATATACAACTATGCTTCGGACCGAATTACATTATTCGAGAAATATTCGAACGATTTTTTGAACGTCGAATCATTCAAAATTCGAAAAATTTGGTTTTCGAAAAATATTCGAAATTCGAATATTTCGAAAACGGACTTTCGAGTACTATTCTAAATTCGCATACTTCGTAAAAAGCGATTTCGAATAGTATTCGACATTCGAATATTTAAAAACAGACTTCCGAATGATACTCGAAATTCAAATATTTTTTAGAGCATAATCAGAATTTTTTGAAATTCGAATAATCGAAAATGCACAATCATCATTTCATTAGAAGTTCTTTTTTGTGATCAACCTTTGAAAGCCCACTCAATCAAAGCACCATCTCGGCCTATTCACCCACGGCCAATTTGGGGCTCTCACACGCTTGGATCGTGTGAAATATTGCGTCAAGGTGCTCCATTGGTGGGATAGGCTGGCTCGAATGGCCAGCCAACGCAAACCTTTTTCTCTCGTTTTCGCATTTATTGTGTAGCTATCAGCCAGATATGGACAGAACCAGGGTTTTAGGAGGAGGTCTCGGCGCTTGGGTGCAATAAGGCGCTTACCCGGAAAGGTATAGTGGTGGTCAGAAGTCTCGCCTAAAGCCAAGCGTCTTGTGCTAAACGCGCATGACGCGCTTGTGGAAGACTATGAATACTCCAGCGCGACGCTATGGCGGAGCGGATTAAAATAGGTCCCAACTTTGCCGATCATGCAAAATCTGTACATGCGTCCACTATCATGGTAGCAGAAGATAGCACTAACTCTGGCAAACGCTGGCTAGTAGCCCCATACTAAGGTCCGTTTCTTGAACTCTAGCGCCTTTTTCACCATAATAGCCGACCTTCGGGCGTGACGTCATTATGGTGATTTTCTCAAGCTACAACCCGATCCTGAATGTTCCCGTGAGGCGAGCTATGGCGCCTTAACATCACGTGTTTGAGACGGTGTGAAACACGAGCACTCGTGTTTTGAATTTCCATAGCGGCCAATCGGAGACACTCTCAAATCGTCCCTCGCCTCGCGCTTGGAAGCCGACTTTCCTCCATGCATCAGAGTTCGCGCACTTTCGTTTCTTTCCGTTTCGCTTTCTCTTGCCTTTTCTTGCCAATTTATTGCCATTTCTTCCCATTTTTTCTCAGGCCTGACCATTACGGGAAAATTCTGAAAGAATATGAGAAAAATCTCTCAGATTACGAGACGATGTTGCCCTCCTCTGACAGATTTCTCCCGTATTCTGGCAGAATTCTTTCGTGATCTGACGGATATTTCTAGTAATCTGGCAGAATCCTTACGTATACGGACTGGGGAATACGAGGAAACTCTGCCAGATTACGAAACGATGTTGCCCTTCTCTGACAGAATTTTCCCCCAATCTGGCAGATTTCTCTCGTGATCTGGCAGACTTTTCTAGTTATCTGGCAGAATTCTCCACTACTCACATAGGCTGAAAAATATTTAGTAGACCCGAAAAAGTTTCTATTTTGTCAGACAATCTTCCGATGAAAGGGTCCCGAAAAGCCGAAAATGGAGCCGAAGATTTCCAGAAACCTTTAGATATATGCTCGAAATTGTTGGAATTTTGCAGTATTTCTGCCTGAAAACCCCGCCTTTTGTCCTTCGGCAATCTGGTATGACGTACTTTTTTCGATCAGTACTGCTCGCATCCTAAAGGTAGGACTTCGGCTTATTTCTGCTACCGTAATACGGCACTCGCTTCAGACCTCTAACGTCCTCCGTCCCTCCGCCATTTCGATCAGCCTGTTTCACTCACTATTCTTCATGGTATCGATTAGCTTTTCTGAACTTTTCACCGCCATTGAAGCAGGTTTCGGGCAATTTTCGGATGATGTCAATAGCATTTCAAACTTTGCCTAAAGAGTTTTTTTCGGATGAAGAGTTTGAACACTTCAGTATCCCTTGGAGAAAGTCATTCTCTTCATCCACTCCAATTAAAGCCAGCGCTCGTCGCTTTTTCTAATGAATACGAATTTTTGATAGTCAGGATGAATTAATCATTTTGGGATGGGCATTTTCTTACTTGTCCGTAAAGCTAACTTCCGGAGTCGAAAGTTTTCGTTTCCGAATGTGTGATACCGAGATGTAGAAGCAGAATTATAAACTGGGTAAGGCCCTAGTTATACACCAGCGGAATGAAAACGTCTCGCGATGACATTTCCGCCGCTTGCTGCGTGAATTAGGGACTCGTCTGCAATGTTGCGTCTTTGGCGTCTTTGACGCAATACTGCAGACAAAAATTTAAATTTTCCAGGCGTTTTTAATGGTATTTTATCGGTTTCTTCGCTTCTGACACTTTTTACTTGCAGAATATCACTAATAATCAATTTCTCTCGTCAATACAGTACTCGTCATGTCGTTTTGGTAGTGTTTTAACAATTTGAAACCTGAAAAATAATCAGCTGGTGGAAATTGGCAAATTTCCAACAGGGCAGGTCCCTCAAGGATACAGTATACGGTGCCGCGGCGTGTGTAACTGCTCTGTGCGGCCTTCCGGCGCGTTTTTCTGCGACTACTGTTCCTTTTGGCATGCCTGAGCACAGTTAGGGCGCATATAAGTGATAGTTGTCTTGCTATTTACGCAGCGTCGCGCCGGTGTATAACTAAGGCCTAAGGCATGTGAATCGCACCAATCAGACAGTGTGATTCACACCGATGCGCTGTTGTTTGGAATACTTGTAGCTGATTTTGGAGAAAATTTTTAGGAGGCCTTATGAGTAGAACAGGCGCCCGAAAAAAATCCCTTGGAAAATTTCTCGTTGCCGAGAATGCCGCGAAAACACGAACAATCGGAATTCTTAGTAGTGAGATTTCATTCATGGCTCCACCCAAAGAGAAAGCAGCGGAGTAGTTCCTTGAATAAACTCCTGAAACCATCAATGGCTTTACCCGCATACGGCTGTTTTATCGCGGAAGTGGAACACACATGTTACTGCTTTTAGATCACAAGCTGCATTATTCTCAATTCGAGTAATGCCATTGAAGTTTAGCTGAATCATCAGCTTGCACATACTTCATCACAAGCTGGTAGCTCGAAAGGTAAAGCTTACTATTTGTATGTTTTTCCAGTTCTTCGGCCGTCTTATGTTATCCTTTTTTTCAGAAAACAAGGAAGATCATCACAGAAGCGGCCGACGAAGACAATGCGGAAAAGCGGCAACGAATGGACGACTCAGGGGTCGAGAACGATTGGAGGACCTAAGCCAGGACTAGGACTGCCGGCCAGGGTCAGGCGAGGCTGAGAATCTTCGCAAGGGGGTATGGTAAATTTGAATTTTTTCAGAAATTTTGGCCCGAAAATCAAGGTTAGGGTGAGGGGTTGCAGAATTTTCGGTCTAAAAAATTAAAATTTGATGGAAATGCCCTGAAAATTCTCAATATTTTTGGTAATCAAAGGGGAAGGATCGTAGAATCGCACAGGTTTTTTAAGAATTTCCAGCATCTGGCTATAAACTGTCCAGAAACTTCGCCTCGGGGGATCGCAAAAACTTTGAAACCTGAAAAAAATCATGCTGTGTGTTCGCCACGATTTGGGAAAATTACGCAACGCCCCGCTTCACCCTGCAGCCGGCAACCCCTTTTACATGTAAGGTGCGTCCGAATGAGAATGGCGGCTCATGCGGCCGGCGTGCTTGGCAGGCCGCTGTCGCGTTCGCCGCTCTCGGACAAGCATGCAAAAAGTCCCCACCGCCATCGACTACGAACGGGGTCGGCACCGGCTGGCAGCAAGCACTGCGCCGATCAATCAGCTCTGCAGACGAGGGGAGAGGGGACGGCCGTCGTTGGAATCCAACACTCGTCCGAGGGCGGCACATGCGGCGGCCCCCTGCCAAGAACGCCGGCCGCGTGGGCCGCCTTTCTCATTCGGGCACACTTTACGAGATGTTAGTGAGGCAGTGCTAGTGAGACACGTAAGCATACGAACAACCGTTCTTTAAAGACGCTATTTTGAATGTAAGTGGGCCAACTCTTAGCGAAATGCGACGAAACCTTATAGTCTACATCAATGGAAGTAGGACCTGGTGAGGTTGCGGACTCGTCCTAACATACGGTAGTTTGTTAGCGGTACCACTCATTTTTCCGAAACAGCTGTGATAGATCGGTGAGTCGGTGTTTCCACCGATATGACTACATCTGTGGAAGCAATGAAAACAGGTGAAAATGTGAGAGTGGAATGAGGAACTCACCGACCAACCTCAGTTATTCCGGAAAAATGAGTGATAACGCAATCAGACTACCGTATGTTAGCACAAGTCCGCAACCGCACCATGTCCTTTTAACATTGCGGTGAACTATAATATGTTTTACCTTACCTTGAAACCTTGATGATCCATCTTCACTGCGCGTCGCCGCCGTGTGAACCACATCTCAACCAGCTCGACCGATCCCGAGCAAGGGACATCCAGTTTCAGGAAGCTCTGTCTCGGTGCAGAACGTCTTGACTCTGCCTGAAAATACAGAGTTCCATCTTGTGGGAGGACGGCCTAGAGGCCGGCGGCAATCGCGTGGTAACCAGACTGTTGTACGGAGGCTCCATCGGTCATCCATGCGGCGCAACTTGTGTCCTGCCCATCGGTGTTTGGACTGGGTCATAAACAGAAGAGGGTTCATTAACTGCGACTGCTTTCGAAGATCAGCACTGCGTAGGCCACCAGCTCGCTGGGCACGACGATTAGTCTTCAGAAGTCTGCGTTCCAGGGCCCTGTGAGCTGTCCTTATGGCCTGTGTGGTCGCCTTCGTTTCCGCCCATGTCTCGGTTCCATAGCACAACGCAGGTAGCACCATGGTGTCGAACAAACGTGCTCGTGTCTTCACATCCCGCAATTTGTCTGTCACTTCCACTATCGATCCAACTGCAGACCAGGCGGCTCGTCGTCTCCGTCCGATCTCCGTAGACAAGTCGTTTTGCATGTTCACCTCTCTTCCGAGATAGACGTAGCTGTTCGTAGTGGGTAGGGAATGCCAGAGAGACGAATGGGGCTGTCGTCGCACCACTGGTTGCGCATTACGGGTTTCCTTCAGATTCATTGTAAGGCCGATCGCTTTTCCTGCAGCGTCCAGTTCGTTAAGCATTCCTTCGACTTCTGCGGAAGACGAACACAGCAGCACAATGTCGTCAGCGAAACGCAAGTTGGATAGTCTGCACCCGTCTATGAGGATACCTTTGCTCTCCCAGTCGATGTGGCGCATCACGTCTTGTAATGCGGTCGTGAACAGCTTTGGCGAGATGATATCTCTCTGTCTGACACCCTTTCCAATCGACACCTTCAGTTTCCTCTAGAATAGTTGAATAATGGTGTTGCATCCGTTGTTGCACTCTTCCAATATTCTGATGTACTGGGCGTCAACACCAGCGTGGATGAGAGCGTTAAGAACAGCCGGGACTTCAACCAAATCGAATGCCTTGGTATAGTCCACGAAGACGAGCGTTAGAGGTAGATGATACTCCCTTGTCCGCTCAATGACTGCGATAGCGCCTGAATGTGATCAAGACAGCAGTAAACCTTACGGAAGCCAGCCTGTTCTCTGAGCTGGAAGTCATCCAGAGCCTTCTCTATCCTGTTCAGCAGAATCTTCGTAAAGACCTTGTACGGCACTGAGAGTAGAGCGGTTGGCCTGTAGTTGTTGATGTCATCCCGATCACGCTTTTTGAATAGGAGTATCGTTCTTGACGATTCCCACTGCGTGGGAACGACTCCTTGCGCGAGGTATCTCGAGAAGTGTTCCGCCAGAACTTTCCATAGAGGTTTTACACCCGCTCTGAGGGACTCGGTGGTAATGCCATCTGGTCCAGTAGCTGTGTTTTTCTTCATCCCTTTGACAGCAGAAGCAACTTCACTCTCAAGGATTGGAGGTGGGTCATCTGCTATTGCAGGTAGTGGGCTACGCGGCACGGACAGTGTTGAGTTGAAGAGAGTGCTGTAGAAATTCACCACAATTTTTCCCATACCAGCGCGGGACGTGCAAGTGCAACCCGAGGAATCCCGAAGGGCCAACACTTGTTCTCTGCGATCTGACAGCTCACTCCGACAAAACCTGATGCTTTTCCTCTAGTTCACGGTGTCCAACAACTTCCGCGCTCGATATTGCTTCAAATCGCTCGATACCTCAGCTCTGCAAACTTTGCTGATCGTAACATTTTCCAAGTGACTGGTATTCGGATCGAGATGTACCAGGCGGCGTTTTTCCAGCAGCAGTTTAGTCTTCTTGCGCAACCTCTCAATTGGTTCCGCTGCTCCAACCAGTGAATTTTTTTTCGGCGTCCTTTATCTTGCGACACAGATCCTCGTAATCGTCTGTAGGATCAACAAAAACATTCCATTGCGTATCGGCTACACTGTGCTGCATCACTTCTGAATCCACGATTCGAACTTTGCTGCAAAATCTCTAAGATGTTTTCTCGTGAAGTCGTTGTGAAGTCGAAGCTTTGCACGAAGCATTCTGTAATCAGAGCCTGTCACGAATGATGGAACAGTGCCGAAGTCTAGGCGGGCCCATCGCCGATTAACGAGAATATGGTCAATCTCATTGGTCGTCGTTCGGTTCGGTGACTTCCAGGTCCATCTTCGACTTTCGGGCTTCTTGTAAAACGAATTACCGTGGAACATACGTGCGCTACACAAAAAATCTGCCAGGCGAAAACCGTTATCGTTTCTGATGTTGCCTCCATACGATCCGATTCTTCCTTCTCCATCTACTGCCCTTCCGAGGACAGCATTGAAGTCACCCAGACAAATCTTGTAAAAGCCTCTTTCTTTAGCTACTACATCCTCAAGTTGTCCGTAGAACTCATCGAGCTCATCATCCGCAGCAGCTGATGTTGGTGCATATGCGTTGATGATAGAGATTTCTGGGTGCCCTTTTGGGGTTGAGTCGTAAAACGGCCAGGCGCGAGAGTAGCTGAAGTGCGAGTCCATAGTGTGTGCTATGGTGCTGTTGAGTAAGAAGCCAACACCGCCAACGTTCCGTCCCTCCACTTTTTTCCGAGAATTAACAACCTTCCATCTTTCAATTTCTGCACGGAATCTTTGTTCGTCATTGTCTCCTGTACTGCTATAACATCGTAAAGTATTCGATCCGCAGCTCGCAGAAAGACGTTCTGATCCGCTTCAGTTGAAAAAGTTCGGACATTGAAAGAGCAAAATCGTACACAGTCGTGATGCCTGCGTTTGTCCGGTCCAGTTTGTCCGTTTCCATAAAACGTCCTGCGTACTCCGATATTTGACCGCCCCTCACCGGTCGCCATACCTCCCGACGTCGTAGACGGCTGGGCGCGGTGTGCAGAGGACTGGGGCAGCTGACTGGATGTCGATGCGTAAAGGCATTCGTCTCCTAGATCTCGTCCTAAGCCGGGCAAGGGCGTGGGATGAGCCCCATAAACGCTTCAGCGCTGGCTTGACGCTGACATTCTAGGGGGAGACAGTTCGGATCTGTTCGTCGTTCACACCAAGGCTTGCCAGGCAACCCTACAGGGTCTGTGAACGCTTCCACCATACACCAACGAGGAGGTAGATCCCTGTACAGTAGCGAGCTAGTGGCCTACGCAGTGCTGATCTTCGGAAACAGTCGCAGTTATTGAACACGCTTCTGTTCATGGCCCAGTCTAAACACCGATGGGCAGGGCACGTGTTGCGGCGCATGGATGACCGATGGAGCCTCCGTACAACAGTCTGATTACCACGTGATTGCCGCCGGCCTCTAGGCCGTCCTCCCACAAGATGGAACTCTGTATTTTCAAGCAGAGTCAAGACGTTCTGCACCGAGACAGGGCTTCCTGAAACTGGATGTCCCTTGCTCGGGATCGGTCGAGCTGGTTGAGGTGTGGTCCACACGGCGGCGACGCGCAGTGAAGATGGACCATCAAGGTATCAAGGTAAGGTGTTGCCCTAGTACCCCATAACATCGCGTCTAATTCCCAATAACTACATAATGCGAGGATCTTCTTCATATTGGAAGCTTCTGAGCATTTTTCAAAGCGCGACAGCCGTTCAGATCAACGTAATTCGTCTCGTGTGCTTCTTTTAATATTTCTACTCATAACTATGCATATTTTTAATATAACCAGTCGTTCCGTTTCCTGTTGGTTTTCGTAAAATGTGCATGTTCTTCTCGACTGGAATGAATAAATGAATAAATGAATGAACTCCATCACAAAAACACAAACCATAGGAAATGGTCAGTCGTTGCGCCGGACGAAAATTGTCAATCGAATCAAAACGAGGTGGGGGTCAGGGGTGTGCGTAAATGAAATTTCAAATTTCGTAAATCGTAAAACGTAATTACGTTGAAACCGCCGTAAATCTTAAATTGTAAACCTTAAATCGTAAATTGCAAATATGACAACAGCCACTAAAAATACAATTACTATGATGAGACAAGAATTGGGATACTTTAATTCAATGAGAGAGGAAGAGTCCTCTCAGGAGTTTGTTGCTTTTTGCGCTGAAGATTCAGCGAAGAGTCTAAAGTCTGTCCGAATGGGTCTGTCCGCCCACGCGGTCGGCGTGCGTATCGAGCAAGCGTCACCAAGGCATTTTTTGGACGAGCCTTTCCACGCCTCGGATAGAACTCAGTGGGATATTATTCATCATTAGTCTGATATTCCGCTAATCGACTCACGGGTTGGTTTCAAGAATTGATTTGCCCCAGTCGATCAACGCGCTCGCGGACCGCGTGGGCGGACTGACTTTATCTAGAAGAGCAAAACCTTTTTGCAGGTTTAGGGATCCAGCGCAGACTCAACGTACGCCTCATGCAGTGCCATGTTCACCGAAGGCATGATAATAATGATACAAGAAAGGGTCTGTTCTTAGGCGATCTCAGTTGTCTCTAAGCAGGTCGATGGATGCCATTCCAGAAACCGCTTACTTCTTATATCCACTAAAACAATAGAATCGTATGTAGCTCTGTGATAACGATGACGTAGATCATTAAATACAACGTACGCACAAAAAACCGCTTTCAATTTTCTGTGACTTTGTGTAGTTTGGTCTTCATAGTTAAGGATTATAGCGAAAACCGCCCCACGAAACTTTCACATTTGTAAGAGATAATGGTTTCAAAAAAAGGCGAATTAAGCGTTCGAATTCTCGCATGCGCCTTTTCCGAGGGACCGTTTTTTTTGCGGACGCAAATAAAACGAACAAAGAAAACAATTCCGCGCATCAAATTTCGAGATAAATGAAAAACGCTGCTTCTGTTGATCTGATTGTTTTATATTGAGAGCAACTGTCCTGATTCGCAGAACTAGTTAAAGGCACAGTCCAATCTCAGAATCGTTATCTAGTTTCTCTGTTTTGTTTGGAGAGAATTTCTAGCCGATTACAATGTCTTCGGAATTGCTTGAAACTCACTACGAGCGGGTTATGTCCCTCGAAGATTGCAAAAATGAGAATTTCGGGGACGAGTTGTCTCGGGCCTGTTTTTCCTCGTCGGTCGCAATCAGCGCACTGGAGCAGACCACACTATAAAGCTAGACCGATAACGAACGGAAGGACGTAGATTCAATGAAAATCCGTAACGCGTCTCGCCTATATTGAGACCGAAACCCCTAAAGTGGGCGGAGCCAATGGGTGCTGGTATAGGGGGCGGAGGGAATGGGTGCTCGATTTATCTCGCTTATTCGGAAGAGCTGAGATTCCGCCTTTGGCAGGGTTGCTACACAGACCGGCAGGACCATGATATCAACTTTTATCCAACAGCTTGGACTGTGCCTTTAAGGGCAGAAGAAATCCAGCGACGCTTTGTCGTCATGGCTACTCCGATCAACAGAAGAAGCGTTTTTCATTTTGATCGATCACTGGTTGAGAGATCGCCCGAAGAACACATTTGGTACGCACGCAAGCGAGGAGGTAATGATAGTCATGAACATCGATCAAGTGATATCACGTTAGATCGCTGCGCCGCGGCTATCCCTCTACCAGTGATCGACGATACTTCAAAAGTTTGATGCGCGGTCTGGTCTGGTCCCATCGTTTGACCAAAAACATTAGTATACGCAAAGTGAGAGTAGAGCAGGTCAACTGGAAATGCCTCGCGATTAACTTCCATTGCATGTATTTTAATTTACGAAAAATTACGATTTACGGTCCAAAATGTCGTAAATCGTAAACCGTAGTTACGAGGCTGAAAAACACCGTAAATCTTAAAATCGTAAATTGTAATTACGCACACCCCTGGTGGGGGTGTTTGCCAAAGCATAATTGCTGGCACGGGCTAC
Source organism: Aplectana chamaeleonis (assembly GCA_029168955.1). Classification (NCBI taxonomy): domain Eukaryota; kingdom Metazoa; phylum Nematoda; class Chromadorea; order Rhabditida; family Cosmocercidae; genus Aplectana; species Aplectana chamaeleonis. The sequence continues at coordinate 152,828 of JAPDOI010001170.1, read as the reverse complement.
TCCAGCGTTGAGGAGCGTCGAGATGCGCACAACAGCGGGAACGCACTCTCTCGCCACGTATGGACAGAGCCTTAGAACAACAGGGTTTGCTCTCACCGCACCTGTGTTGGTCAGCTATTCAAAGCAGCAACAATTAATTATTTTGACTATTTCCAGCTACTATTTCCGGCTCATGTAATGTGTACTTGCACCCTTCACATAGGTAACCGATGAAATTTTTTTCACTCGGTAATCAGAGGTGTTCATTCAAGTTCTTCGTTATTTGGGTGCCTCCAAAAGTCTTCTTATTCATCAAATTTTTATAATCTCTTAGGAATCCCAAAAATACAAAAAAAATTCCAGAAGCTTCCTGAGAGTTCCAAGATCACAAAACTATGTGGTATCGCTACTGTTGCGGAAAAAGCATTAGTCGGCGGTCCGCCAAAACCCTGCCAGCGGTACGCCAGGACGTTGGCCGACCGCTGGTGGTCTCTTAGCTATTACCTGGCAATCCGCTGGCAATCATTTGCCAGCGTTCCGCCAGTCTCTTGGCAACCCATGGATCGAGGTGGGTCCCTCACCGCAAATCGTTGCGTAGGAGATTGCCTACGCAACGATCTGAGGTGTGGCACCCACCTCACCTCCCCCCCACGCCGTAGACACTTTCCCCTGAGCTGATGCTAGCCTCTGAAGAAAGACTTCAGGTTCAGACTTCTGCCATCAAAGGGCCGGCATCAAAGTGCCGAGTGAACACTCATTGGACTGAACCGCCTTATATACCGGCTCGGCTTATCAATGAAATCAGAGATCAAACATGTTAAAACGTGCTCTCTCGAGTGCCAGCCATGTGACGACTCAGTGCCAAGCGAAGGCTGCTGGGCTGTTAGGCCCCAGCCGAGTGCCGATTGGTGGATAACTGCGTTTTCATGCGCTCGGTAATTTCGAGGTCTGATGGCACTTGCCAGCTAAATGCAAGTTATCACGCAGCTTCCAAGCAACTGGAAGGTCCGATTTTGGTCAGCAGTCCGACGCTCGCACTAATTGACATTCCAAGTATGAGCCAGCTGTCGGCCTCGTAATCGCTCATCGCCAGCTAAATGCCAGTTATCACCCAGCTTTTAGGCAACTGGCACATATTCGCCAGTCTTCCGTCGCTGGCATTAAATGACATGGCGAGTGTATGCCAGCTGTTGGCCTCGTGATTGTCATTGGCCAGCTAAATGCCAGCTGTCATCCAGATATTGAGCGACTGGCGAATTTTCGCCAGCTGTCCGCTGCTCCCAGTGTCTGAGAACAAAAACGAAGGGTTCACTTCCTGTAAGAGCTGTGAGTTTGTGAGGTGAGTTTGCTAAGAATTAATGTAAAAAAGAAAAATTTACTTTTCACCGAAAATGGAAAGGTCCGAGGCCCATTGCAACAGCAGTAAAGGAACACAGGCTCAAAACAAACAATCGATAACATTTACGGCCCCGAAACTTGAATGTGGTGTGCTCGCCCCACCCACTTCCTCGGTAGGCACAGGTGGAATGGGTGGGGCGGCCACAACATATTCAAGTTTTGGTACCGTATAGAGCGATTTATTGCTCGTTTTCAGCGCTATGCTGTGATAATAGGCCTCGTGCAGGTTTGTAGGCTTAATACAGAGAAAAGGGAAGCGCTCAATAGCAGTCCGGCTGGCTAAACGCACTGCACGCGATTCCCTCGTGCGTCGCATGTATCAGTCAAACTGTCACTAAATGCCTCTCATTCTGTGTACTCGATCACCATGCCCATTGGAGCTCTTATTTTTCTCTGAAAATTCAAAGGCTGTTTGTATCGTAAGCACTGTATTCACTTAAACCAAACTCGCTCCACTCCTGTAGCCTCACAAAGGAAACCATTCAGGAGTAATTTCAAGATTTTCGCCGCACAGTGCCGCGCGCGAAGCTTTTGAAGGAAGACCGCAAAAATAATTTCATTCAGAAGCAAAAAGATTTTAGGAAACTTTGGTCCACAAAGCACATTATTGGGTAGGAACTTGAGATGTGAATATGATAGCGTTTCCAGACTCCAAAAAAGTCCTCGTTCGAAAAAATTACAAGCTTTTCACGTTTTTCCGGCCAAATTACCAAATGCTTCTCGTTTCTGCAAAACTTTGCGCCGTCATTGTAGTTAGGAGGAATTGACAGAATTATCATTGGCGAGGGATAAGTCAACAACCTTATTGAACTTGGTGACTTCTATACGAATCACATACACAACAGCGCTACTCAGAACTTTTTACTCAAGTTAAAAACTAACTATCGGACAAGTAACGGATGGCTTACGTTACTTGTTTGGAGCTTGACAATTAGTAGGGTTAAGGTCGCTCCAAGCTGATACTCTAATTTTTCGGTAATTGTTTTATAGTTGGTCAATTGTGGAATTATACTTGTCTACCCCGCTCATGCACAACTTTCAAACTAGTTATAAAATACTAATAGTTTAGTTGTTTTGTATTTGTGCAAATGTTGTACTTAATTTAAGCGTCGTACTCAGTGGACAACCCACCATCTATTTTTAAACTACTTCAATTACAGTTAATGGCAACCGAAAAAATAACATATTTGACTTATTTATTCTAACATAACAACAGAAAAATACGATAACGCAGCAGTGAATTTGGAGACTGGCTCAGAGAACGGTGTAGATCCGGTGGTCTCTCCACCATCACGTCCCACCTCGAGTTGAGTTTTGGTCCGACTGAGAACTACTTCTGATACATTTGTTTGAACGATATCCTTGTTGTGTTGGAACATTTGTGTTGTTTCCGGTGGCATATTTGTCCTGTCGCACGTTGTTCCAAAAATTTACCCTAAAGCACAGTTACGAGCTATTGCAATCGCTCCAGCCGCGAAGCGGCTGGAGAGGTTTGGTTTTGCCTGGCACTTGTGATCACTTAGATTTTGGTAAAGTAGTTAATAAAACCTGTAAAACAAATTTTCTAGAGATTTCCTTCTGGATATAAGTGAGAGAGTATAGAAGACACCCGCTGACAAAATTTGAGCCAAATCGATTGAAAATTAACAAAGTTAGATCGGCGGAAGCTTAGCTAAAATTCGCGTTTTTTCTTGTAACGCGTCCCTCGTGTCCTGTTCCTCGTTCCTCGTCCCTCGTTCCTCGTTCGCGCCACTAGCCACTGCCAGTGGTCGCAGGCTATCAGTACATAGGGCATCTGATGACGTCATCAGGGTGTCATGTAAAGTACATAGGGCATCTGATGACGTCATCAAGATGTCATGTAAAGTACATAGGGCATCTGATGACGTCATCAAGATGTCATGTAAAGTACATAGGGCATCTGATGACGTCATCAGGGTGTCATGTAAAGTACATAGGGCATCTGATGACGTCATCAAGATGTCATGTAAAGTACATAGGGCATCTGATGACGTCATCAAGATGTCATGTAAAGTACATAGGGCATCTGATGACGTCATCAAGATGTCATGTAAAGTACATAGGGCATCTGATGACGTCATCAGGGTGTCATGTAAAGTACATAGGGCATCTGATGACGTCATCAAGATGTCATGTAAAGTACATAGGGCATCTGATGACGTCATCAAGATGTCATGTAAAGTACATAGGGCATCTGATGACGTCATCAGGGTGTCATGTAAAGTACATAGGGCATCTGATGACGTCATCAAGATGTCATGTAAAGTACATAGGGCATCTGATGACGTCATCAAGATGTCATGTAAAGTACATAGGGCATCTGATGACGTCATCAGGGTGTCATGTAAAGTACATAGGGCATCTGATGACGTCATCAAGATGTCATGTAAAGTACATAGGGCATCTGATGACGTCATCAAGATGTCATGTAAAGTACATAGGGCATCTGATGACGTCATCAGGGTGTCATGTAAAGTACATAGGGCATCTGATGACGTCATCAAGATGTCATGTAAAGTACATAGGGCATCTGATGACGTCATCAAGATGTCATGTAAAGTACATAGGGCATCTGATGACGTCATCAGGGTGTCATGTAAAGTACATAGGGCATCTGATGACGTCATCAAGATGTCATGTAAAGTACATAGGGCATCTGATGACGTCATCAAGATGTCATGTAAAGTACATAGGGCATCTGATGACGTCATCAGGGTGTCATGTAAAGTACATAGGGCATCTGATGACGTCATCAAGATGTCATGTAAAGTACATAGGGCATCTGATGACGTCATCAAGATGTCATGTAAAGTACATAGGGCATCTGATGACGTCATCAGGGTGTCATGTAAAGTACATAGGGCATCTGATGACGTCATCAAGATGTCATGTAAAGTACATAGGGCATCTGATGACGTCATCAAGATGTCATGTAAAGTACATAGGGCATCTGATGACGTCATCAGGGTGTCATGTAAAGTACATAGGGCATCTGATGACGTCATCAAGATGTCATGTAAAGTACATAGGGCATCTGATGACGTCATAAGGGTGTCACGTAAAGTACATAGGGCATCTGATGACGTCATCAGGGTGTCATGTAAAGTACATAGGGCATCTGATGACGTCATCAGGGTGTCATGTAAAGTACATAGGGCATCTGATGACGTCATCAGGATGTCATGTAAAGTACATAGGGCATCTGATGACGTCATCAGGGTGTCATGTAAAGTACATAGGGCATCTGATGACGTCATCAGGGTGTCATGTAAAGTACATAGGGCATCTGATGACGTCATCAGGGTGTCATGTAAAGTACATAGGGCATCTGATGACGTCATCAGGGTGTCATGTAAAGTACATAGGGCATCTGATGACGTCATCAGTATGTCATGTAAAGTACATAGGGCATCTGATGACGTCATCAGGGTGTCATGTAAAGTACATAGGGCATCTGATGACGTCATCAGGGTGTCATGTAAAGTACATAGGGCATCTGATGACGTCATCAGGGTGTCATGTAAAGCACATAGGGCATCTGATGACGTCATCAGGATGTCATGTAAAGTACATAGGGCATCTGATGACGTCATCAAGGTCTCATGTAAAGTACATAGGGCATCTGATGACATCAAAAGGGTGTCATGTAAAGTACATAGGGCATCTGATGACGTCATCAGGGTGTCATGTAAAGTACATAGGGCATCTGATGACGTCATCAGGATGTCATGTAAAGTACATAGGGCATCTGATGACGTCATCAAGGTGTCATGTAAAGTACATAGGGCATCTGATGACGTCATCAGGATGTCATGTAAAGTACATAGGGCATCTGATGACGTCATCAAGGTGTCATGTAAAGTACATAGGGCATCTGATGACGTCAAAAGGGTGTCATGTAAAGTACATAGGGCATCTGATGACGTCATCAGGGTGTCATGTAAAGTACATAGGGCATCTGATGACGTCATCAAGGTGTCATGTAAAGTACATAGGGCATCTGATGACGTCAAAAGGGTGTCATGTAAAGTACGTAGGGCATCTGATGACGTCATCAGGGTGTCATGTAAAGTACATAGGGCATCTGATGACGTCATCAAGATGTCATGTAAAGTACATAGGGCATCTGATGACGTCATCAAGATGTCATGTAAAGTACATAGGGCATCTGATGACGTCATCAGGGTGTCATGTAAAGTACATAGGGCATCTGATGACGTCATCAAGATGTCATGTAAAGTACATAGGGCATCTGATGACGTCATAAGGGTGTCACGTAAAGTACATAGGGCATCTGATGACGTCATCAGGGTGTCATGTAAAGTACATAGGGCATCTGATGACGTCATCAGGGTGTCATGTAAAGTACATAGGGCATCTGATGACGTCATCAGGATGTCATGTAAAGTACATAGGGCATCTGATGACGTCATCAGGGTGTCATGTAAAGTACATAGGGCATCTGATGACGTCATCAGGGTGTCATGTAAAGTACATAGGGCATCTGATGACGTCATCAGGGTGTCATGTAAAGTACATAGGGCATCTGATGACGTCATCAGGGTGTCATGTAAAGTACATAGGGCATCTGATGACGTCATCAGGGTGTCATGTAAAGTACATAGGGCATCTGATGACGTCATCAGGGTGTCATGTAAAGTACATAGGGCATCTGATGACGTCATCAGGGTGTCATGTAAAGTACATAGGGCATCTGATGACGTCATCAGGATGTCATGTAAAGTACATTGGGCATCTGATGACGTCATCAGGGTGTCATGTAAAGTACATAGGGCATCTGATGACGCCATCAGGGTGTCATGTAAAGTACATAGGGCATCTGATGACGTCATCAAGGTGTCATGTAAAGTACATAGGGCATCTGATGACGTCAAAAGGGTGTCATGTAAAATACATAGGGCATCTGATGACGTCATCAGGGTGTCATGTAAAGTACATAGGGCATCTGATGACGTCATCAGGATGTCATGTAAAGTACATAGGGCATCTGATGACGTCATCAAGGTGTCATGTAAAGTACATAGGGCATCTGATGACGTCATCAGGGTGTCATGTAAAGTACATAGGGCATCTGATGACGTCATCAGGATGTCATGTAAAGTACATAGGGCATCTGATGACGTCATCAAGGTGTCATGTAAAGTACATAGGGCATCTGATGACGTCATCAGGATGTCATGTAAAGTACATAGGGCATCTGATGACGTCATCAAGGTGTCATGTAAAGTACATAGGGCATCTGATGACGTCAAAAGGGTGTCATGTAAAGTACATAGGGCATCTGATGACGTCATCAGGGTGTCATGTAAAGTACATAGGGCATCTGATGACGTCAAAAGGGTGTCATGTAAAGTTACATAGGGCATCTGATGACGTCATCAGGGTGTCATGTAAAGTACATAGGGCATCTGATGACGTCATCAGGGTGTCATGTAAAGTACATAGGGCATCTGATGACGTCATCAAGGTGTCATGTAAAGTACATAGGGCATCTGATGACGTCAAAAAGGGTGTCATGTAAAGTACATAGGGCATCTGATGACGTCATCAGGGTGTCATGTAAAGTACATAGGGCATCTGATAACGTCATCAGGATGTCATGTAAAGTACATAGGGCATCTGATGACGTCATCAAGGTGTCATGTAAAGTACATAGGGCATCTGATGACGTCAAAGGGTGTCATGTAAAGTACATAGGGCATCTGATGACGTCATCAGGGTGTCATGTAAAGTACATAGGGCATCTGATGACGTCATCAGGATGTCATGTAAAGTACATAGGGCATCTGATGACGTCATCAAGGTGTCATGTAAAGTACATAGGGCATCTGATGACGTCATCAGGATGTCATGTAAAGTACATAGGGCATCTGATGACGTCATCAAGGTGTCATGTAAAGTACATAGGGCATCTGATGACGTCAAAAGGGTGTCATGTAAAGTACATAGGGCATCTGATGACGTCATCAGGGTGTCATGTAAAGTACATAGGGCATCTGATGACGTCATCAGGGTGTCATGTAAAGTACATAGGGCATCTGATGACGTCATCAAGATGTCATGTAAAGTACATAGGGCATCTGATGACGTCATCAGGGTGTCATGTAAAGTACATAGGGCATCTGATGACGTCATCAGGGTGTCATGTAAAGTACATAGGGCATCTGATGACGTCATCAAGATGTCATGTAAAGTACATAGGGCATCTGATGACGTCATAAGGGTGTCACGTAAAGTACATAGGGCATCTGATGACGTCATCAGGGTGTCATGTAAAGTACATAGGGCATCTGATGACGTCATCAGGGTGTCATGTAAAGTACATAGGGCATCTGATGACGTCATCAGGATGTCATGTAAAGTACATAGGGCATCTGATGACGTCATCAGGGTGTCATGTAAAGTACATAGGGCATCTGATGACGTCATCAGGGTGTCATGTAAAGTACATAGGGCATCTGATGACGTCATCAGGGTGTCATGTAAAGTACATAGGGCATCTGATGACGTCATCAGGATGTCATGTAAAGTACATAGGGCATCTGATGACGTCATCAAGGTCTCATGTAAAGTACATAGGGCATCTGATGACATCAAAAGGGTGTCATGTAAAGTACATAGGGCATCTGATGACGTCATCAGGATGTCATGTAAAGTACATAGGGCATCTGATGACGTCATCAAGGTCTCATGTAAAGTACATAGGGCATCTGATGACATCAAAAGGGTGTCATGTAAAGTACATAGGGCATCTGATGACGTCATCAGGGTGTCATGTAAAGTACATAGGGCATCTGATGACGTCATCAGGATGTCATGTAAAGTACATAGGGCATCTGATGACGTCATCAAGGTGTCATGTAAAGTACATAGGGCATCTGATGACGTCATCAGGATGTCATGTAAAGTACATAGGGCATCTGATGACGTCATCAAGGTGTCATGTAAAGTACATAGGGCATCTGATGACGTCAAAAGGGTGTCATGTAAAGTACATAGGGCATCTGATGACGTCATCAGGGTGTCATGTAAAGTACATAGGGCATCTGATGACGTCAAAAGGGTGTCATGTAAAGTACATAGGGCATCTGATGACGTCATCAGGGTGTCATGTAAAGTACATAGGGCATCTGATGACGTCATCAGGGTGTCATGTAAAGTACATAGGGCATCTGATGACGTCATCAGGGTGTCATGTAAAGTACATAGGGCATCTGATGACGTCATCAGGATGTCATGTAAAGTACATAGGGCATCTGATGACGTCATCAGGGTGTCATGCAAAGTACATAGGGCATCTGATGACGTCATCAGAGTGTCATGTAAAGTACACAGGGCATCTGATGACGTCATCAGGGTGTCATGCAAAGTACATAGGGCATCTGATGACGTCATCAGGGTGTCATGCAAAGTACATAGGGCTTCTGAAGACGTCATCAAGGTGTCATCTAAAGTACATAGGGCATCTGATGACGTCATTAGGATGTCATGTAAAGTACATAGGGCATCTGATGGCGTCATCAGGATGCCATGTAAAGTACATAGGGCATCTGATGACGTCATCAGGGTGTCATGTAAAGTACATAGGGCATCTGATGACGTCGTCAGGATGTCACGTAAAGTACATAGGGCATCTGATGACGTCATTAGGATGTCATGTAAAGAACATAGTGCATCTGATGACGTCATCATGGTGTCATGTAAAGTACATAGGGCATCTGATGACTTCATCAGGACGTCGTGGAAAGTGAGTAGCGCTTAATTCGTAGCGTGCGCAACAAGTTTGTTGCTTACTGATTATTATAGCAATCAATGCTATTTGAAAAATATTGAAGATTTTTTCATAGATATTACTTCGTAATATCAATAAAAAGTGAACAATTCTATCAAAAGGGTCTTCCAAGCGAAAGAGGTTTGGTTGGCGTCAGAAACGTTCCAACAAAAAGGGAACAATAGGTAAGTAGATTGAGGAGAGTCTACAAAAAGTGAACAATATTCTCTGAGAGTAATTTTTCTTGGTGAACACTTCTTAACAGCGAAAACAAACCGTTGCGGTGTTCTACACAGAAGCTTTCTGTGGTTCCAATAATGGTCTTGATTACGCAAGAACCGTTTAAACGTATGTGCATGTAAACCTAACTCTTACCATCAGAATAGAAGATGACGTCGCAAAGACTTAGACAGACTGTTAGGTCTTGCTGTAAGGAGAAGCAAAACAATAAAATAGAAATACAGCATTAAGCAAGAGTAATCCCGTAAAATCTCGCTAAACGAATAGAAGTGCTTTTTCCGAAAGACACTATACCCATCATCGTAAAATGCCACAACGGTTTGTTTCCGCTGTTAAGAAGTGTTCACCAAGAAAAATTACTCTCAGAGAATATTGTTCACTTTTTGTAGACTCTCCTCAATCTACTTACCTATTGTTCTCTTTTTGTTGGGACGTTTCTGACGCCAACCAAACCTCTTTCGCTTGGAAGACCCCTTTTTGATAGAATAAATCATAGCGACCAGATTGTTCACTTAAAATCCATTGATTTTGGGATGCAATAATACGCAACTGCAGGACCTAGCAGATTTTTTGTCAAAACGGGGTCTAGCGGTGAATTTTGCTTGCTCAAAACGCCGCGTGGACATAGCTCACTTCAAAAATGACGAATTGACAGGATTATAATTTGCCACCGGCACAAAATTCTCACGAAAGTGAAATAGTTTTTCTTGCCAGAGTTTTCCATGAGTAGGCCCCAATATCGTGTTATCTTTATCACCGGTGAGGCTGTCTCCCTAATCCCTAGTGTGTTGAGCTCCAGCCGCTCACCTTCGGAGAATGACGGTGTGTGAATGAAAACACACCGCTCTCAATTTCTTTTATACCCTACCCTTTATCAATTGGGTATCATCAATTTTGTTTACCGTGAGAATTTTAAATGACAGATTTCTGAAAGTTGGGCTCCGCAGAAAAGGTCAAGGATTTGGCATTGCTCCTAAATGTTGTGAAATTGTTTTATTGGATTTGGCTCTCAACTTGATTTTTCAAATGTAGTGAAATTGTCGAATTGATTTGGCTGCGATGATACTATATGCAGATAACATAATCATTAAATCTAGTGAAATTGTTGCAAACGGATTTGGCAGGAGCTCTATCAATTATCACAGTCAAATCACGCGTCAGAAGGGGTTTTCCTTGAAGCGCATATTGAATCGAATGAGAACAGGAATAAACCTACCAGCAAAAAACGTTTCTATACAATGCGAACCGTGAAAGCGTTGAGGACACGAAGACATAGAGTCAGTAGCGAGTAAATTGCGTTAGATTTCGTTTTCATGATTTTTATCTCATCGGTGAGGGAAGGTCTGGTACCTTATTGCTAGTGGGAGCTACACTGAAAGGGCAGAATAGCATTCGGAAACCTTAATTCTAGCCCATAAGGCCACGTTTCGTTCAGCATTGTTGACTGAGGATTATTATTTTTTTCTTTTTGTCTTCATTCGCTCGCCAGAGGACCTTCTGACGCGTGATTTGACTGTGATAATTGATAGAGCTCCTGCCAAATCCGTTTGCAACAATTTCACTAGATTTAATGATTATGTTATCTGCATATAGTATCATCGCAGCCAAATCAATTCGACAATTTCACTACATTTGAAAAATCAAGTTGAGAGCCAAATCCAATAAAACAATTTCACAACATTTAGGAGCAATGCCAAATCCTTGACCTTTTCTGCGGAGCCCAACTTTCAGAAATTTCACAACTTTTACAAGGGTTTCCCTTCTACAATATCGTCGAGCTCCAGAAGTCAAGTTGTTTTTTTTTCGAAAACATAGTGGTAGAAATGAAGAAACAACCGCTCCGCTGCTAAGACTGCAAGATAATTGTTGCAACGCGGCTTCCTACAAATAGATGCAAGGCAAATACTTTTTGAATTTAAAAGTCGAAAAATGAAGAAATGAGTTTCAAAATGACCCAATTGTACAGGTTCTAGGCACTCTTCTAGACGGGGGGGGGGCACGCACCACTCAAGACAGAAATGAAATGAACGGCCCATTGGTGAGGCTACCAGTCGAAGTATTTCCGTAGAGCTCTAATAAAAACAATGATTGATAGCGCAGTATCAGGCCTCTTTATCAGAGTTTTTCATCATTTCTATGAGTTTTGCGTAGCTTGGCCCCTCTAGTGAAAGAAAATGTTGAAGGGGCCCATGAAAAACCTTCATTTGTAAAGAAAAGTCAATCGGAACACATTGTAAATACGAATTTGAATTTCGCGCCAAAATCATTTTCGGAGTTTTTCTGCATGTGGAGTTCGTGCCGTAACCAATTTTTCCTGTTATCTTACTGTCGCACCAACATTCTAGGAAAAAGGGCTAGATGACTGGTGAGAATTGGTGGCGGATATTAACCTCACCGTCCAACGTTTTTGACTCGCCAAAGTTTACCAGTGTGGTCTACCGGGCTCAATCATGAAATTGAGCCTGAAAAATGGAAATTGATTTCCAGCGCGAACGATAGTTAAGTGCGCCAGAAGAGGACTACCGTAATCTCAGGAATGATGTTATTCGGCTCTCGTAAACAAATTTGATGATACCCAATTGATCAATGATAAAGTATAAAAGAAGTGAAGAGCGGTGTGTCTTGATTCACACACCGTCCTTCTCTAGGGGTCAGCAGTTGAGGATCTGCCTGGACTAAAAAGCAGTGAAACATCACCACCTGTAGGGAAGATGAAGCGAAATCGGAGTCAGAACTTAGAAAATTTTAGAGCCAACTCGAGTGAGATTACGGTAGCCCTGTTCTGGCGGACTTAACTATCGTTCTTGTAGATTCGGAGGCCTGGCTTGCATACAGTGTCCTGAACATTGAACTGAGGTCCTGCACACCCCTACTGAGATCCAGCACACATTCCATGAAGTCCTGCTCATCCTTACAGGGGTCTTGCACACGTTTCATGATGTCCTGCACACATTCCACGAAGTTCTGATCATCCTTACAGGGGTCTTGCACACGTTTCATGATGTCCTGCACACTCCTACTAAGGTCCTGCACACATTCCATGATGTCCTGCACACCCCTATTGGGGTCCTGCACACGCTTCATGATGTCCTGCACACTCCTACTGATGTCCTGCACACATTCCACGAAGTTCTGATCATCCTTACAGGGGTCTTGCACACGTTTCATGATGTCCTGCACACTCCTACTAAGGTCCTGCACACATTCCATGATGTCCTGCACACCCCTATTGGGGTCCTGCACACGTTCCATGATGTCCTGTGTAATTTTACTAAGGTCCTGCACACATTCTACGACGTCCTGCACACCCCTACTGGGGTCCTGCACAGGTCCCATGATGTCCTGCACACTCCTACTGATGTTCTGCACACATTCTACGATGTCCTGCACACCCCTACTGGGGTCCTACACAGGTTCCATGATGTCCTGCACACTTCTACTGGGGTCCTGCACAGGTCCCATGATGTCCTGCACACTCCTACTAAGGTCCTGCACACTACTACTGAGGTCCTGCACACATTCTACGACGTCCTGCACACCCCTACTGGGGTCCTGCACACGTTCCATGATATCCTGCGCACTCCTACTGAGGTCCTGTACAGGTCCCATAATGTCATGCACACTCCTACTGAGGTCCTGCACACCCCTACTGGGGTCCTGCACAGGTCCCATGATGTCCTGCACACTCCTACTAAGGTCCTGCACACTCCCACTGAGGTCCTGCACACATTCTACGACGTCCTGCACACCCTTACTGGGGTCCTGCACAGGTCCCAAAATGTCCTGCACACTCCTACTGAGGTCCTGCACACTTACCGGGGTCCTGCACAGGTCCCATGATGTCCTGCACACTCCTACTAAGGTCCTGCACACTCCTACTGAGGTCCTGCACACATTCTACGACGTCCTGCACACCCCTACTGGGGTCCTGCACAGGTCCCATGATGTCCTGCACACTCCTACTAAGGTCCTGCACACTCCTACTGAGGTCCTGCACACATTCTACGGCGTCCTGCACACCCCTACTGAGATCCAGCACACATTCCATGAAGTCCTGCTCATCCTTACAGGGGTCTTGCACACGTTTCATGATGTCCTGCACACTCCTACTGATGTCCTGCACACATTCCACGAAGTTCTGATCATCCTTACAGGGGTCTTGCACACGTTTCATGATGTCCTGCACACTCCTACTAAGGTCCTGTACACATTCCATGATGTCCTGCACACCCCTATTGGGGTCCTGCACACGCTTCATGATGTCCTGCACACTCCTACTGATGTCCTGCACACATTCCACGAAGTTCTGATCATCCATACAGGGGTCTTGCACGCGTTTCATGATGTCCTGCACACTCCTACTAAGGTCCTGCACACATTCCATGATGTCCTGCACACCCTATTGGGGTCCTGCACACGTTCCATGATGTCCTGTGTAATTTTACTAAGGTCCTACACACATTCCATGACGTCCTGCTCAACCCTACTGGGGTCCTGCACAGGTCCCATGATGTCCTGCACACTCCTACTAAGGTCCTGCACACATTCTACGACGTCCTGCACACCCCTACTGGGGTCCTGCACAGGTCCCATGATGTCCTGCACACTCCTACTGATGTTCTCCACACATTCCACGAAGTTCTGATCATCCATACAGGGGTCTTGCACACGTTTCATGATGTCCTGCACACTCCTACTAAGGTCCTGCACACATTCCATGATGTCCTGCACACCCCTATTGGGGTCCTGCACACGTTCCATGATGTCCTGTGTAATTTTACTAAGGTCCTGCACACATTCTACGACGTCCTGCACACCCCTACTGGGGTCCTGCACAGGTCCCATGATGTCCTGCACACTCCTACTGATGTTCTGCACACATTCTACGATGTCCTGCACACCCCTACTGGGGTCCTACACAGGTTCCATGATGTCCTGCACACTTCTACTGGGGTCCTGCACAGGTCCCATGATGTCCTGCACACTCCTACTAAGGTCCTGCACACTACTACTGAGGTCCTGCACACATTCTACGACGTCCTGCACACCCCTACTGGGGTCCTGCACACGTTCCATGATATCCTGCGCACTCCTACTGAGGTCCTGTACAGGTCCCATAATGTCATGCACACTCCTACTGAGGTCCTGCACACCCCTACTGGGGTCCTGCACAGGTCCCATGATGTCCTGCACACTCCTACTAAGGTCCTGCACACTCCCACTGAGGTCCTGCACACATTCTACGACGTCCTGCACACCCTTACTGGGGTCCTGCACAGGTCCCAAAATGTCCTGCACACTCCTACTGAGGTCCTGCACACCCCTACCGGGGTCCTGCACAGGTCCCATGATGTCCTGCACACTCCTACTAAGGTCCTGCACACTCCTACTGAGGTCCTGCACACATTCTACGACGTCCTGCACACCCCTACTGGGGTCCTGCACAGGTCCCATGATGTCCTGCACACTCCTACTAAGGTCCTGCACACTCCTACTGAGGTCCTGCACACATTCTACGGCGTCCTGCACACCCCTACTGAGATCCAGCACACATTCCATGAAGTCCTGCTCATCCTTACAGGGTCTTGCACACGTTTCATGATGTCCTGCACACTCCTACTGATGTCCTGCACACATTCCACGAAGTTCTGATCATCCTTACAGGGTCTTGCACACGTTTCATGATGTCCTGCACACTCCTACTAAGGTCCTGTACACATTCCATGATGTCCTGCACACCCCTATTGGGGTCCTGCACACGCTTCATGATGTCCTGCACACTCCTACTGATGTCCTGCACACATTCCACGAAGTTCTGATCATCCATACAGGGGTCTTGCACACGTTTCATGATGTCCTGCACACTCCTACTAAGGTCCTGCACACATTCCATGATGTCCTGCACACCCTATTGGGGTCCTGCACACGTTCCATGATGTCCTGTGTAATTTTACTAAGGTCCTACACACATTCCATGACGTCCTGCTCAACCCTACTGGGGTCCTGCACACGCTTCATGATGTCCTGCACACTCCTACTGATGTCCTGCACACATTCCATGAAGTCCTGCTCATCCTTACAGGGGTCTTTCACATGTTTCATGATGTCCTGCACACTCCTACTAAGGTCCTGCACACATTCTACGACGTCCTGCACACCCCTACTGGGGTCCTGCACAGGTCCCATGATGTCCTGCACACTCCTACTGATGTTCTGCACACATTCTACGATGTCCTGCACACCCCTACTGGGGTCCTACACAGGTTCCATGATGTCCTGCACACTCCTACTGGGGTCCTGCACAGGTCCCATGATTTCCTGCACACTCCTACTAAGGTCCTGCACACTCCTACTGAGGTCCTGCACACATTCTACGACGTCCTGCACACCCTACTGGGGTCCTGCACACCTTCCGTGATATCCTGCGCACTCCTACTGAGGTCCTCTACAGGTCCCATAATGTCCTGCACACTCCTACTGATGTCCTGCACACATTCCACGAAGTTCTGATCATCCTTACAGGGGTCTTGCACACGTTTCATGATGTCCTGCACACTCCTACTAAGGTCCTGTACACATTCCATGATGTCCTGCACACCCCTATTGGGGTCCTGCACACGCTTCATGATGTCCTGCACACTCCTACTGATGTCCTGCACACATTCCACGAAGTTCTGATCATCCATACAGGGTCTTGCACACGTTTCATGATGTCCTGCACACTCCTACTAAGGTCCTGCACACATTCCATGATGTCCTGCACACCCTATTGGGGTCCTGCACACGTTCCATGATGTCCTGTGTAATTTTACTAAGGTCCTACACACATTCCATGACGTCCTGCTCAACCCTACTGGGGTCCTGCACACGCTTCATGATGTCCTGCACACTCCTACTGATGTCCTGCACACATTCCATGAAGTCCTGCTCATCCTTACAGGGTCTTTCACATGTTTCATGATGTCCTGCACACTCCTACTAAGGTCCTGCACACATTCTACGACGTCCTGCACACCCCTACTGGGGTCCTTCACAGGTCCCATGATGTCCTGCACACTCCTACTGATGTTCTGCACACATTCTACGATGTCCTGCACACCCCTACTGGGGTCCTACACAGGTTCCATGATGTCCTGCACACTCCTACTGGGGTCCTGCACAGGTCCCATGATGTCCTGCACACTCCTACTAAGGTCCTGCACACTCCTACTGAGGTCCTGCACACATTCTACGACGTCCTGCACACCCCTACTGGGGTCCTGCACACGTTCCATGATATCCTGCGCACTCCTACTGAGGTCCTGTACAGGTCCCATAATGTCCTGCACACTCCTACTGATGTCCTGCACACATTCCACGAAGTTCTGATCATCCTTACAGGGGTCTTGCACACGTTTCATGATGTCCTGCACACTCCTACTAAGGTCCTGTACACATTCCATGATGTCCTGCACACCCCTATTGGGGTCCTGCACACGCTTCATGATGTCCTGCACACTCCTACTGATGTCCTGCACACATTCCACGAAGTTCTGATCATCCATACAGGGGTCTTGCACACGTTTCATGATGTCCTGCACACTCCTACTAAGGTCCTGCACACATTCCATGATGTCCTGCACACCCCTATTGGGGTCCTGCACACGTTCCATGATGTCCTGTGTAATTTTACTAAGGTCCTACACACATTCCATGACGTCCTGCTCAACCCTACTGGGGTCCTGCACACGCTTCATGATGTCCTGCACACTCCTACTGATGTCCTGCACACATTCCATGAAGTCCTGCTCATCCTTACAGGGGTCTTGCACATGTTTCATGATGTCCTGCACACTCCTACTAAGGTCCTGCACACATTCTACGACGTCCTGCACACCCCTACTGGGGTCCTGCACAGGTCCCATGATGTCCTGCACACTCCTACTGATGTTCTGCACACATTCTACGATGTCCTGCACACCCCTACTGGGGTCCTACACAGGTTCCATGATGTCCTGCACACTCCTACTGGGGTCCTGCACAGGTCCCATGATGTCCTGCACACTCCTACTAAGGTCCTGCACACTCCTACTGAGGTCCTGCACACATTCTACGACGTCCTGCACACCCCTACTGGGGTCCTGCACACGTTCCATGATATCCTGCGCACTCCTACTGAGGTCCTGTACAGGTCCCATAATGTCATGCACACTCCTACTGAGGTCCTGCACACCCCTACTGGGGTCCTGCACAGGTCCCATGATGTCCTGCACACTCCTACTAAGGTCCTGCACACTCCTATGAGGTCCTGCACACATTCTACGACGTCCTGCACACCCTTACTGGGGTCCTGCACAGGTCCCGAAATGTCCTGCACACTCCTACTGAGGTCCTGCACACCCCTACTGGGGTCCTGCACAGGTCCCATGATGTCCTGCACACTCCTACTAAGGTCCTGCACACTCCTACTGAGGTCCTGCACACATTCTACGACGTCCTGCACACCCCTACTGGGGTCCTGCACAGGTCCCATGATGTCCTGCACACTCCTACTAAGGTCCTGCACACTCCTACTGAGGTCCTGCACACATTCTACGGCGTCCTGCACACCCCTACTGAGATCCAGCACACATTCCATGAAGTCCTGCTCATCCTTACAGGGGTCTTGCACACGTTTCATGATGTCCTGCACACTCCTACTGATGTCCTGCACACATTCCACGAAGTTCTGATCATCCTTACAGGGGTCTTGCACACGTTTCATGATGTCCTGCACACTCCTACTAAGGTCCTGCACACATTCCATGATGTCCTGCACACCCCTATTGGGGTCCTGCACACGCTTCATGATGTCCTGCACACTCCTACTGATGTCCTGCACACATTCCACGAAGTTCTGATCATCCTTACAGGGGTCTTGCACACGTTTCATGATGTCCTGCACACTCCTACTAAGGTCCTGCACACATTCCATGATGTCCTGCACACCCCTATTGGGGTCCTGCACACGTTCTATGATGTCCTGTGTAATTTTACTAAGGTCCTACACACATTCCATGACGTCCTGCTCAACTCTACTGGGGTCCTGCACACGCTTCATGATGTCCTGCACACTCCTACTGATGTCCTGCACACATTCCATGAAGTCCTGCTCATCCTTACAGGGGTCTTTCACATGTTTCATGATGTCCTGCACACTCCTACTAAGGTCCTGCACACATTCTACGACGTCCTGCACACCCCTACTGGGGTCCTGCACCCATTCTACGATGTCCTGCACACTCCTACTGGGGTCCTGCACAGGTCCCATGATGTCCTGCACACTCCTACTGATGTTGTGCACCCATTCTACGATGTCCTGCACACTCCTACTGGGGTCCTGCACAGGTCCCATGATGTCCTGCACACTCCTACTAAGGCCCTGCACACTCCTACTGAGGTCCTGCACACATTCTACGACGTCCTGCACACCCCTACTGGGGTCCTGCACACGTTCCATGATATCCTGCGCACTCCTACTGAGGTCCTGTACAGGTCCCATAATGTCATGCACACTCCTACTGAGGTCCTGCACACTCCTACTAGGGTCCTGCACAGGTCCCATGATGTCCTGCACACTCCTACTAAGGTCCTGCACACTCCCACTGAGGTCCTGCACACATTCTACGACGTCCTGCACACCCTTACTGGGGTCCTGCACAGGTCCCAAAATGTCCTGCACACTCCTACTGAGGTCCTGCACACCCCTACTGGGGTCCTGCACAGGTCCCATGATGTCCTGCACACTCCTACTAAGGTCCTGCGCACTCCTACTGAGGTCCTGCACACCCCTACTGAGGTCCTGCACAGGTTCCATGATGTCCTGCACACTACTACTAAGGTCCTGCACACTCCTACTGAGGTCCTGCACACATTCTACGGCGTCCTGCACACCCCTACTGAGGGGTTGCTGTAGTTCCACGACGTCCTGCATACTCCTACTGCGGTCTCGCATAGTCAACCGACACTTCAGCACACCCTGCGACGACTTCTTATCTTTGGTGCGCATGGTACAAACACGCGCCACGCTCAAAAACAACCCTTCCGCATAGCGTCCTGTTCCAAGCCGGACGTTTAGAGTACACCACCCTAGAGCAAGGTATTTATATGGAGTCTCTAAGAAAACAATGACTGATAACGAAAAACCCGTCATTTTTATAGACTAATCTTGAGAGGCCGGTTTCCGAGTTTCAAACGCCCGTTAGGGGCCCAGAAGTCATTATGGTGAGTTCTGACAATTATTTTCGTCATTCCCGTGGTCTATTACATCTAGTCACAAATTTTCGAGCGATTTGGTCCACGCCTTCCAAAAAAATGGTTTTCGACGGACGGAGGTGGAGGCGGAGGCGGTGGCGGAGGCGGAGGCGGAGGCGGTGGTGGAGAACGTTTTTGCGTACTTTGAGAGGTCATAACTTCAGAAAGCGGGGACCAATTGGGATGAAAAGTTGCACACATATGTAATTTCTTGCAGCGCGTCGAATAGTGTACAGCTCATACCTCTGTTGACGGTATGAATAGGTGATCTCATTGTAGGGCATCCGCGCGGGAAGAGATCAAAGCCAAATCCTGGTGAGCGCTTCGCGCTCACCACAATTCTATCTATTATAACCGTCTGATTAGTTCATATCAAGGGATTTTGAGGTGTAACTATGCAAGTTCCGATAAAGTTCTGGAATCGATTTGGTTATTTCGTAAGACTATCAGATGGTACTTGTTTAGAGAAGTGCGAAAACGTTTTCAAAATGAAAAGCGGACTCTTTTGGAGCAAGATTTGACGTTGCAGTGCTTTGTTCGCACTCAAAACGCTGGAAACCGCCGTTATTGCAAAGAAAAGTTAGTTCAACATTCTATCAAAAAGGGGTCTTCCAAGCAAAAGAGGTTTGGTTGGCGTCAGAAACGTTCCAACAAAAAGGGAACAATAGGTAAGTTGAATGAGGAGAGTCTACAAGAAGTGAACAATATTCTATCGAAAAGGGGTCTTCTAAGCAAAAGAGGTTTGGTTGGCGTCAGAAACGTTCCAACAAAAAGGGAACAATAGGTAAGCAGAATGAGGAGTGTCTACAAAAAGTGAACAATATTTTCTGAGACTTTCCTGGCCGATACTTCTTAACAGCAAAAACAAACCGTTGTGGTACTTCACAAGGAAGAGTTCAATGGTTTCAAGAATGGACTTCTATTCGTTGACGAGATTATTTAAAAAATATTCTCATTAGATGCTGCACTTTGGTTTCGCTTCTCGTAGCAGCTGGAGCTAACCGTCCGTCTGTGTTTTTGGCATCATCTTCTATTCTGATGGTAAGTATTAGGTTTACATGCACATACTTTTTAACGGTTCTCGTGTAGTCAAGACCATGTTTGGAACCACAGAGGGCTTCCGTGTAGAACACCGCAACGGTTTGTTTTTACTGTTAAGAAGTATCGGCCAGGAAAATCAGTCTCAGAAAATATTGTTCACTTTTGTAGACACTCCTCATTCTGCTTACCTATTGTTCCCTTTTGTTGGAACGTTTCTGACGCCAACCAAACCTCTTTGCTTGGAAGACCCTTTTCGATAGAATATTGTTCACTTCTTGTAGACTCTCCTCATTCAACTTTACCTATTGTTCCCTTTTGTTGAACGTTTCTGACGCCAACCAAACCTCTTTGCTTGGAAGACCTTTTGATAGAATTGTTCACTTTTTTATTGATATTACGAAGTAATATCCCTGAAAAATCTTCAATAATTTTCGAATAGCATGGATTGCTATAATAATCAGTAAGCAACAAACTTGTTGCGCACGCTAAAAATGAAGCGCTACTCACTATCCACGACGTCCTGATGATGTCAGAAAATGCCCTATGCACTTGGCACAACCTTTGCACGACGTCTGATGGCGTCACCAGATGCTTTATGCACTTGGCACGACGTTCTGATGACGTCATCAGATGCCCTGTGTACTTTACATGACATCCTGATGACGCCATCAGATGCCCTATGTACTTTACATGACACCCTGATGACGTCATCAGATGCCCTATGTACTTTACATGACATCCTGATGACGTCATCAGATGCCCTATGTACTTTACATGACACCCTGATGACGTCATCAGATGCCCTATGTACTTTACATGACACCCTGATGACGTCATCAGATGCCCTATGCACTTTACATGACACCCTGATGACGTCATCAGATGCCCTATGTACTTTACATGACACCCTGATGACGTCATCAGATGCCCTATGTACTTTACATGACACCCTGATGACGTCATCAGATGCCCTATGTACTTTACATGACACCCTGATGACGTCATCAGATGCCCTATGTACTTTACATGACACCCTGATGACGTCATCAGATGCCCTATGTACTTTACATGACATCCTGATGACGTCATCAGATGCCCTATGTACTTTACATGACACCCTGATGACGTCATCAGATGCCTTATTTACTTTACATGACACCCTGATGACGTCATCAGATGCCCTATGTACTTTACATGACATCCTGATGACGTCATCAGATGCCCTATGTACTTTACATGACACCCTGATGACGTCATCAGATGCCTTATTTACTTTACATGACACCCTGATGACGTCATCAGATGCCCTATGTACTTTACATGACATCCTGATGACGTCATCAGATGCCCTATGTACTTTACATGACACCCTGATGACGTCATCAGATGCCCTATGTACTTTACATGACACCCTGATGACGTCATCAAATGCCCTATGTACTTTACATGACACCCTGATGACGTCATCAGATGCCTTATGTACTTTACATGACACCCTGATGACGTCATCAGATGCCCTATGTACTTTACATGACATCCTGATGACGTCATTAGATGCCCTATGTACTTTACATGACACCCTGATGACGTCATCAGATGCCCTATGTATTTTACATGACATCCTGATGACGTCATCAGATGCCTTATGTACTTTACATGACACCCTGATGACGTCATCAGATGCCCTATGTACTTTACATGACACCCTGATGACGTCATCAGATGCCCTATGTACTTTACATGACACCCTGATGACGTCATCAGATGCCCTATGTACTTTACATGACACCCTGATGACGTCATCAGACGCCCTATGTACTTTACATGACACCCTGATGACGTCATCAGATGCCCTATGTACTTTACATGACACCCTGATGACGTCATCAGATGCCCTATGTACTTTACATGACACCTCTGATGACGTCATCAGATGCCTTATGTACTTTACATGACACCTGATGACGTCATCAGATGCCTTATGTACTTTACATGACACCCTGATGACGTCATCAGATGCCTTATGTACTTTACATGACACCCTGATGACGTCATCAGATGCCCTATGTACTTTACATGACACCCTGATGACGTCATCAGATGCCCTATGTACTTTACATGACACCCTGATGACGTCATCAGATGCCCTATGTACTTTACATGACACCCTGATGACGTCATCAGATGCCCTATGTACTTTACATGACACCCTGATGACGTCATCAGATGCCTTATGTACTTTACATGACACCCTGATGACGTCATCAGATGCCCTATGTACTTTACATGACACCCTGATGACGTCATCAGATGCCCTATGTACTTTACATGACACCCTGATGACGTCATCAGATGCCCTATGTACTTTACATGACACCCTGATGACGTCATCAGATGCCTTATGTACTTTACATGACACCCTGATGACGTCATCAGATGCCCTATGTACTTTACATGACACCCTGATGACGTCATCAGATGCCCTATGTACTTTACATGACACCCTGATGACGTCATCAGATGCCTTATGTACTTTACATGACACCCTGATGACGTCATCAGATGCCCTATGTACTTTACATGACATCCTGATGACGTCATCAGATGCCCTATGTACTTTACATGACACCCTGATGACGTCATCAGATGCCTTATGTACTTTACATGACACCCTGATGACGTCATCAGATGCCCTATGTACTTTACATGACACCCTGATGACGTCATCAGATGCCCTATGTACTTTACATGACACCCTGATGACGTCATCAGATGCCTTATGTACTTTACATGACACCCTGATGACGTCATCAGATGCCTTATGTACTTTACATGACACCCTGATGACGTCATCAGATGCCCTATGTACTTTACATGACACCCTGATGACGTCATCAGATGCCCTATGTACTTTACATGACACCCTGATGACGTCATCAGATGCCTTATGTACTTTACATGACACCCTGATGACGTCATCAGATGCCCTATGTACTTTACATGACACCCTGATGACGTCATCAGATGCCCTATGTACTTTACATGACACCCTGATGACGTCATCAGATGCCCTATGTACTTTACATGACACCCTGATGACGTCATCAGATGCCTTATGTACTTTACATGACACCCTGATGACGTCATCAGATGCCCTATGTACTTTACATGACACCTGATGACGTCATCAGATGCCCTATGTACTTTACATGACATCCTGATGACGTCATCAGATGCCCTATGTACTTTACATGACACCCTGATGACGTCATCAGATGCCTTATGTACTTTACATGACACCCTGATGACGTCATCAGATGCCCTATGTACTTTACATGACATCCTGATGACGTCATCAGATGCCCTATGTACTTTACATGACACCCTGATGACGTCATCAGATGCCTTATGTACTTTACATGACACCCTGATGACGTCATCAGATGCCCTATGTACTTTACATGACACCCTGATGACGTCATCAGATGCCCTATGTACTTTACATGACACCCTGATGACGTCATCAGATGCCTTATGTACTTTACATGACACCCTGATGACGTCATCAGATGCCTTATGTACTTTACATGACACCCTGATGACGTCATCAGATGCCCTATGTACTTTACATGACACCCTGATGACGTCATCAGATGCCTTATGCGTACTTTACATGACACCCTGATGACGTCATCAGATGCCCTATGTACTTTACATGACACCCTGATGACGTCATCAGATGCCTTATGTACTTTACATGACACCCTGATGACGTCATCAGATGCCCTATGTACTTTACATGACACCCTGATGACGTCATCAGATGCCCTATGTACTGATAGCCTGCGACCACTGGCAGTGGCTAGTGGTACGAACGAGGAACGAGGGACGAGGGACGAGGAACAGGACACGAGGGACGCGTTACAAGAAAAAACGCGAATTTTAGCTAAGCTTCCGCCGATCTAACTTTGTTAATTTTCAATCGATTTGGCTCAAATTTTGTCAGCGGGTGTCTTCTATACTCTCTCACTTATATCCAGAAGGAAATCTCTAGAAAATTTGTTTTACAGGTTTTATTAACTACTTTACCAAAATCTAAGTGATCACAAGTGCCAGGCAAAACCAAACCTCTCCAGCCGCTTCGCGGCTGGAGCGATTAGCTGCGTTTTCTGACTTTGAAGACCTCAAAATTAAGAAATAGAAAAAATCAAAGTATACTTACATTTTAAAAATTGTTGATACCACCCCATCCAGAATTTCTTTCTCGTATCCACTTGCGCCGTCGCCGGTCTTCGAACAGTCGGTCGACCGCGAGGGGATGATATCGGTTTCAAAATGAAACCCACCTGTCAATACTCTTCGTTGTGCGCAACACAATCATGCCATTGTAGGAGTTAACTAGTGCAGTGTGTTGTTTTTAAGTAGT
Organism: Aplectana chamaeleonis; assembly: GCA_029168955.1. Lineage (NCBI taxonomy): Eukaryota > Metazoa > Nematoda > Chromadorea > Rhabditida > Cosmocercidae > Aplectana > Aplectana chamaeleonis. The sequence continues at coordinate 127,659 of JAPDOI010001170.1, read as the reverse complement.
TCGGGTAATGAGTCGATGCAATGTCAAGCGTTTGTTGTTCGTCATTTCTTCTCAGCTCGAAGTGGTTTTATACTTGTCCATTCTCAAGATATATTGAAGATTACTTGTCCGTCGCCCCTTTGTTCGTTCATTAGTTGTCTATGAAGCAAACCACCGCAAACAATTTAGGTTTGAATTAAATAAGTGATTTTATAATTGTGAGTGTCTAGATGTATTGTTTTATACTTGTCCGAGGCGTTTTAGTTAGTGTTTAACTTGAGTAAAAAGTTCTGAGTACTGGCGTTCTCTGATCACCCGAGGCTTTCATAGAGCTTTTGCTAAATAGGATTTTTTTCTTCTTGTTAAGGCTAGTGAAACGTCAGGTACATAGTAACTGGAAGATATTGCATGGATTACCGCACAACTAAACAAAAGTTTGTGTAATATAGCGCAAAATAGATTTTGCCGTTTGCCAGTCATTTTTGGGGTTTGCCGTTGCCGTTTGCCAAAATTGTAGTTTCCTTTGCCGCACCCCCCTGATCACCACACCAAATTTACACATTTCCCCTTTCTAGCCCAAAATTTTTCCTGTTGCCCCCCCACCCCGTGGTTGTGCCCGGTTCCACCCTCGCTAGACCTGCCGCCCATTCTCCAAGGTAACCCAGTGCGCTACACCCGGAAACCCCTACAGTAACGCATTACATTCAGGCAGGATATGTTCGGTCACGGATGTTATGAAGAACGTGTGAGGTTGACGCCATGAGACGATGAAGCGGGATAATGCCTACGACATGATACTCTAGAAAAATGAAGCGATGAGATTGACCAGTGCACTTCTCAAATCTGCTCCCTCACTCCTTTCTTCAACTGTGTCATATCCGATATTATTCTACTCATATAATGATTGTTTTAGTCGATCTTGTATGCTCAGGAGTATTTGTGATCTATATAATACTGCTTAAATATTTTCTTGTGATTTTGAATTCTCTCGCGAGTGGTGTGTTCTATACTTTGGCATCGAATGGTTCCGAACCATCCGATAAATAAATTTTCCTCCCGAGTGTCGGTAAGGGGAAAACTTCCTATGAGTCAGGCCTGGGCAGAATGAGGAAAATTCATTTATTGGATGATTCTAGCTTCGATGTCTAGTATAGTGTATTTTTGTTGATAAGTGGGAGAAAAGTAGTTGGATGGAAGTGTTTAACTAGTTAAAAAGAGGGTGAACACTTGTTGAATAGAGGTCTTTATGTTGTTGATTAGAGCGAAACAAACAGTGAGAAACAGCTGTTTAGCTTGAGAGTAAATGACCAACAAGTAGTTGAAAGGAGGTTCTGCACTCAAGTTAGGGCCTACCTTTGAACAAGTTGAGAGGCGCCTTCCCACAACTTCCTGACGCCTTATCGTCAACTCAACGAGGCAATCGTCCCACAACTTTCCGACGCCTTATCGTCAACTCAACGAGGCAATCGTTAAGTTGTTGGAATGGTAGTTGTTAAGTTGTTGAAAAACTTCTGAGAGCTGGGGCCGCCAGGCGTTGAGAGGGGGGGGGGCTTTCAGCGGCCAAGCGGGTCCAAGTGTCTTAAACTTGGGTAATTAAACGACAAGGGTGCACACTTCTGAGTTCTGCCTCAGGAGTGCGTCGTATACTTCCCGAGGGGACTCCTGCCGCGTAGATAAGTTACATGCGCTATAAAATAACACATTTAAGTTATGTTGAACGTCAGGTGTAACACAAAGTTGTAAGGATAAGTCGCAGGTAACATGCTAAGAGTACTTAGTTCGCATGTAACTTAATCAAAAACTCCGGAGTGGTTCTCGATCGCGCGCGACAGTCTACCTCAGCCACACCCTCCATTCACTGGACTAAAATGAATAAGGGGGCTCCATATATCTCTAGAAGATTACAGAAAATGCATTGTCTGGCGGAAGAACTCTGTTTTTTCATGTAAAACACACATAATTTTGCCAGAGGATTAAATGTTTAAGCAAACTCAGAGTTGATGAGCGTTCTAAAGCGAGGCTCCATTCTGGCGCCAAGTGTTACAACGCTTTGTTGTCAAATAATCACAATTTCGTGGTATACCATCTTTTTGAAAGCCTGTGGCAATCTAATATACAATCTTTTTGGAAATCTGTGTTCAACTAACATGTATTATCATGATAGATTGAAACTCTTGCCCTCCTTCTACCAAGCGGTCATGTTCCGGCTGATTTCCAGAGGAACACGCCCTATTGGTATCGAACTCGTAGCCGGGAGTCTGAAGTCTCATTCATTGCAGGTCGCTTCGACTAGTCGTGGAACTGCCAACAGTTACAAAACCCATCGCACCAACAGATCTTGCACTGAATCGCGACGGATTGGAACAGTTTGCAGTTTCAGTCGCGATCGCCGAGCGACTGCGGTATTTCATAGCTGGTCGAAGCGACCTGCTTGATTTTGTTAGGTCGCTTCGACTAATCGGGTCGCTTCCACAATGGAAGCGATTCGTCTAGTCGAAGCGACTAGTCCGCAATTTTTCGTCACAACCTTGCCTATGTGGCGCAAAATTGCAGACATCACAGTTCACACGCACAAAATACGGCATGAGAAAGGGAAAACGAGTATTTATCGTACATTAACGATGGGAGAGATGATAAAATGTAATGAGGCTACCGAAAAATTACATTTCATGCCGGCTCCGAGCAACTAGTAACTTTAACTTAGGTTTTATGTTGCTGTTTAAGCAAATTCCACCCCATCCTGTTTCGGAACCATTTTTTGTTGCGAGTCTCAACCTCGCAAGTAACCTGAAAAACTCAGAGAAGCCACAAGTTACTTGATTTTGCTCCGGATATCTCGCAAGTAACTTGATCTCAAAATTCTGAGTAGATGCCTACTACGGTTATCACCTTGGAACAAGATTTATTCTCGAAGAGTGGCTTTGACGGCGAAATTCCACTAACCGAAGTATTTCAACCAACACAGCATGGGAGTAGGCGGCTGATGCTCAATACAGCGCCCAACACACCACTAGGCCACATGAACATGTATGGGGTCCATTTTTTATTTTCCCACAAACGCTCCCTCCACAGTTCTTCTTATCCATTACGACTTTGATCGAACGAGCGGTTGTGAATATGGGCTTTAAAAACTTGCACATGTGACCAAGATGTTAACCACTTTATTCGGTTGACGTTTCGGGTTAGTAGAGCCAGGACCCGGCTCTACTAAAAACTAAGTCTTACCAACCAATAGCAATATGCGGCCCCTAAACTTTGAATATGGTGTACTCGCCCCACCCATTTCCTCGGTGTCCACAGGAAAGTGGGTGGAATGAGCATACCATATTTAGGTTTTGGGACCGCATGGCGGGAAAAGTGTTAGGCAGAGGGACGTAGCATACGGGCGCACAAGCTCACGACCAATGGCAGTAAAATTCCTCCGAAATAGAGGATACATTGACTGCTCATTGGATTGTTTCAAGTTTGTCGATTCGAAATTATTCGAAATATAATTCGAATATATTCGAATCGAAATTATTCGGAAATCCGGAACCCGAGAGAAAGGGGTCATTCGAATGTATTCAAAATCTATCTTCAAAAAAAGTATTCTTATCTATTCTAAAAATCGGACACTGAAAAATGAGTCTTTCAAATCTATTCGATATTCGGTCTTTTCGTCCAGAGCACAACTATAGTTTATACAAACTTTCACGGTCTAGGGAGTCGCCGAGAACCGCTATTCAAAGTTCTGTGAAAAATTAGCACCTAGCGGGATCGAAACCATTTTGTGTACATATGTCATGTCCGAAACCATTTTCGGTGATGTATTTAGAAACCTAACTAGATTACCAGATGCTCCTTCGAACCTTAGTTCTTGCGAATCGGTGGTGTTCTCCCCCGGGTCCGACACCAGACGTCAGTCCCGGGAGATCCAACCTACAGACTCCCTACAGATAACATCACAGACTGTACTAATTAACCCCGGCAAGCTGTATACTGTAATAAAGGCAAAAACCACGATAACACCACATAACGCGTAATTGACTAATCAATACACATCCCGACTGTATTATATATAGTGCAAAATATGCGACCTTCTTGCATACACGACAGGACACAGGCTAATGTAGATTAGTTTATACTACAAAGATAATGTGAAGAGATCTTAGAGAAGAGGAGAAATAATAGACTAAGGGACGAATATCACGGGAAGAGAAAGCACCACTGAAGTATTGCATCACGATCAATAATACGGGTCGTGGTCGTGCTCCTCGTGAGCCAGCTGCATTACAGGTAGAATAGTAATGTTCTAAAGGCCAGAGGAATAAAGAGCAGCACAGAGCTGCAGGAAGATGGGCCACGCTTGGTCGCGGCAGGGGCGAAGATTGATGACTCAGACTGCGCCGCTCGAACCAGTCCGACGACGTCTCTACCGTGCGTCGGCATTCGTTGCGGGACCGACCGCGCCCAGGTCTCCTTGAGAAGCGATACCATCGCGCTTTCGCGACATTAGTAGTTTTGTGAGCTTCAACATCTCGCGAAAATTAAGCGCAAGGCGGGATTGCACCCGCCCCGTGTTTCTCGTGTCTGAATGTGTTGCATAGGGTGAAATTCACAGCGTAACCACAATGGATGACGCTCTTTATATCTAGCAAACGTTTGTGTTGCCTTGTCCTCCAAAAATTCAAGCATCATTTCTGCATCTTATCGTTTATCGGTGCGCATATTTTCCATGAATTTGGAGTGACCTGCTCTTATTTGACTGCAAAATAAGTATACTTCTTCATATTTATTCGGAAACGTATTTATTTCTTTAATACATCTCATGTGCCTTTGCACTTGACCTCATCGCCTCCGCGCATCGCTTCGCCCACAGAAGACGTCTTCCAATCTGAAATCATTTGATTTTATTTGATTTATTGCATGGCAGTACTGTGCGACAGGGCTGTGCGTTAATAACGTTAACGTGTTAACGCATTAACGGATTAACGCGGTTTTTTTTTTCAAAAATTAACGATTAACGGTTAACAAAAAAAATTTTCATTGACGCACACCCCTGCTGTGCGAACAACAAACAAAAAAAAACTAATTATGAAAATGGCAGTTTGAAGAGACTAGAGACAACAATAGAGAAAATGGGTAACCTGACTACAGTCGCAAGCAAGGCATACAATACCGCTCATAACATGTGACCTGAAACGCGTCGACGACGCGAGCGCGCGTCGGAAAAGTCGTTTTCGTTCAGAGTGAATGATTTTGGAATCTGAGAACACCGATCGAGTCGCCTCGTCGCGGTAATTTCAAATATGTTCTCAGGTTTTAGAAAAAAAAAGTTTTCACCTAGTTATGACCTACTTTCTCAGAAAGGAGCCAAAATTTTTCAATGTAGATGTTTTCGGAATTTTAGAACGTCAATGCATTCGCATTGTCATGCTGATTTCGAAAATGTATACAAACTCAAGATCAGTCCAATTTTTGACCTACTTTCGACTTTTTCAACTTCAATGAACTGAAGTTCTTTTCAAAGCGTTTTTTTTTGAAAATTTGATAGCACCATTCGATTTGCAACGTTATTATGTTCCAGAAACTGTGTTGAAATGCGGAATGAACTGAATTTCAAGCCTTATTATCGTCTATTTACGACTTAACTTTGTGATGACCTCGCTAATTACCTTCTAAACTGGCGCTGCCCTACAACAAGTGCAATATTGGTCAACTCTGCTGGAGACAACCGTGGCATTTTGCACCTTTGCCTTTAGTCATTAATAACGTATGCATTTGGCACATTTTCCAATGCATTTCGGAACTTTTCGAAGGCTGTTGTTGTCTTCTGCTTCTCATGATGACTCCGTTGCTAGCGGACTTAAAGGTTTAAAAAGTTGCATAAATCGACTAAAGACATCAAAAGGAGCGCAGTGATGCACATTTCATGTTTTTAGGGAAGGTTTCGTCATTTTTCATTCGCTGAAGTACCTAAGGCGAGCTATACACGGGAGAGTCTCCGCTAACTGTGCAGTAATCAACTAGTACAATACCCGCACTAATTTTTTCAAAAAACGCGCGAAAGTCGCGAAATCGCGACTTTTGCGACTTTTCGTCATAACACGGTTCAAAGTAACCCGATCGGAGAGCTTAGGGCACATTTGGAATCAGCATCGAGAGCTCTTCATTTTGAGCACAAACATCTCTTAGCAGGATCCCGTTTGAAGCGAGAATGGACTTGGCACACGTGAACGGGAGGAAAAATTCGCGTTTCCGGATTGGGCTGACGCAGTGCTTATTTGAAAGAGGATCATAAAGTAAAGTTGCAGGCCAAGTCCCAGGTCGATCGGTCTCGTTTGAGCTGAGAACGGGACGTCGGTGGTGTTTTCGTTCACTCGATTTTTCTGTCAGCCCTACATGCGTTGTTCGCAGGTCAAGAGATGTGCGTGCTCAAAATGAAGAGCTCTCGATGCTGATTCCAAATATGCCCCTCGCTCCCCGAACGGGTCACTTTGGGCCGAGTTATGACGAAAAGTCGCGAATTCGCGACTTTTTCGAGTAAATTAGTGCGGGTATTGTAGTGTACTGTAAGGCGCTGTCCACGCACGCGAAATAAAAACGATTTCGACCCTAGCATTTCAAAATCTGATTTCAACTCTAATTTATTTTCGAAGAAAGAACTCCAATTTTTTTTTAAATCTCCAAATTTCCAACCACTTTTGAAGTTCAAAAATTTTCAGTTCATTTCAATTTTCGGAAAGGTAGGATTTAAAAACGTGTTTACTTCTGAAATCATGAATTTCGATTTTTTTTTCAAACTTTAAAATTTCATGTTTATTTCGATTTTCCGAGGCTTAGTTTATTTCAATTTTTGAAAAATCCCGATTTTTAATCGTATTTATTAATTCTTTAAAAAGTCTTGATTTAAAATCGTATTTACTTCTGGAATAAGGAATTCCGACTTTTATCAAATTTCAAAAATCTCCACTTTATTTTGATTTTTCGAAACTTTAAATTTATTTAATTTTATTCTTGGAAAAACTCTGATATCAACTCGTATTTATTCTTGAAATCAAGAATTCCGATTTTTTTTTCAAATTTCCTTGAAAGGTCATCACAAAGTTTAGTCGTAAACAGACGATAATAAGGCTTGATATTCAGTTCATTCCGCATTTCAACACACTTTCTGAAACAGAATAACGTTGCAAATCGAATGGTGCTATTATATTTTCAAAAAAACCGTTTCGAAAAGAACTTGACTTCCTTGAAGTTGAAAAAGTCGAAAGTAGGTCAAACACTGATCTGATCTGATCTTGACTGATCTTGACTTTGTATACATTTCTGAAATCATCATGTCAATACGAATGCATTGATGTTCTAAAATTCCGAAAATATCTACTTTGAAAGATTTTGGCTCCTTTCTGAGAAAGTAGGTCATAACTAGGTAAAAACTTTGCTTTTTCTCAAATCTGAAAACACATTTGGAATCACCGCGATGAGGCAAACCGAACGGTCTTCTTCTTCTCTGCAGCCGCGGAGAGGGCAATTGCTATAGGTTCAGAAAATGGGCGACCAGCGTCGGATTCGTCCAAAGGTCTATTGAAGTCAATGCTGTGGGGTTTTTTGGGCAGTTGAATAAGTGTAGGGTATTCTGGCCAGAACCACCACAGTCCGGGCAGACGTCGGGAGTGCTACTGTCGATCCTGTTCACGTAGGACTTCAGGAACGTTGAGTGCCCACAGCGCAACGAGTGCCGCTCTTTCCAGATACCCTCGAGCGAACTGGGTGTGCTCCTCGCGCAACAGACGGAGGCGTTCTTTTTGGGAATCGTGCCATCTCTGCAGGTTGACTTTATCTGGAGCATCGGCAAAAGGTTTTCTGATGCCTCTCTCTCTTACAGGCTCTACTGAACGGTGTTTTTAGATTCCAAAATCATTCACTCAGAACCAAAACGAGGTTTCCGACGCGTTTTAGGACACATGTTATGAGCGGTATTGTACAGAATATAGCTTCGTTGGGTGGAGCCACGTACTCCACCCACCTTTACCTCTGGGCAGGTGAAGAGGGGGGGGGGGCTTTACCATTGGGAACACCGGTGACAACCGTGGAAGCGCCCCGAAAAAGAATGAAAGTGACCCAACACTCATGTAAGTCATTGTCAAGGTTGGGTGGGTGTCACTGCCGATTTTTCATCCATAACTTTTTGTGCCTAGAGATAGACCTTTGGTGAGAAATCTTCCCGGAATCTCGATGGAATTCGGCGTCGACTAGTGTTTCCAGTATGGAAAAATATTTTCTCGATCCTTCAGCATAATTCATTTGACGAATTACCGGTTTTCAGCCCATAACTCTTTAACCGTTGGAGATAGGGTTCTGGTGAGCAAAGTTAGGAGCCCTATATACAATTCGACGCAGAATTTTACGTAGATTTTGAAAACAACCTTTCAAACCTTCAACGATTAAAGAGTTGTACGCGAAAAACCGGTGTTTCGCTAAATGATTACGGCTGAAGGATCGAAAAAATTAATTTCTAAATTGAAAACGCTAGTCGACGCAGAATTCCGTTGAGTATCCGAAAACAACCTTTACCAAAAGTCTATCTACAAGCACAAAAAAGTCATGGACGAAAAACCGATTATTTCAGGCAAAAAAAAACACTTTATAAACTGAAATCGGCTGGAAGAAGGAGAACGTATTTCTTGGAACCTAAAACGCTATTCGATGCAGAATTTAATGGGGATTTCGAAAACAGCTTTTAAAAAGAGCTATCTACTCGGAAAAAAAGTCGTGGACAAAAACTGATTGCTTTTACTGAAAGAAACGCCTATTCCATGAATTGGAATCGGCTGAGAGATTCGAAACGTATTTTTTCAAATTGAAAACATTATTCGACGCAGAATTTCATGAAGATTTCGGAAATACCTCCGTCCAAAGATCCATCTTAGAGGGCAAAAATGTTATGAGCGAAGAACGGGTAATTTTTCAAAAAAATCGCTCGAAAAATTTTCCGAAAATTTTTGAGTCTAAGACAGCTCAAAGGAAATTTTCTATGACTTAGGCAGGTCATTTCATTGAGAATGGTGAATTACTAAAGGAGGTCATCTTACAAAAAAATATTTCAAAATTGATGATTGAAAATGAAAGTATATTGAATGTGTGATAATATCAGTATTAGTTTGTGTTTGATCTCACCTAATAATTGTTAACTACGATATTGGAGAAAATCGTTGATGACCACCCTGTGTACTTTGTACCCCCGGTCTATAAAAGGCCACGATTTCGTTGCACTCACAGTTATTCTTCACCTGCTGTTCGCCTATTCTGCTACATCAACTACTACGTCTACATAAAGGTTATTACTATATTCTCTACACCAAACTACAAATGCAAGAAAAAGAGGATTAAGAAAACGTCGAATTCCTTCACCATTCCCCACTTAGGTATCCTACACAACCATCACCTCTCGGACCGCTGTCTCCACCCCAACGAACCTTTGATACAGAGGCACCATCAAAAGATGGGATCTTATGGAAATCGCTCATGGGACAACAGATAATTCTCAAGCGCTCTTCAAAATTCAGCGCGCTTCCCAGCAACCAAACCTGGCCGAAGTTGTTGAATTCGAAGCTCGCCCTGTTGGCGGAAAGGTGCTGTCTAACATTCCGCCTGGTCCAAACAAGACCGAATTTCACCGGCGCTCCCTTAGTGGTTGACCGTCCCAGATAGAACAACCGCCTTGCCTTGACACGAGCGCTCCTAGGAATGGTCTTATACATCATCATCATATCAAACCTTGTGATTCCGAGCTCTAGAGTGGGTAATGGCATCGTACGCGCAGAAAACCGTATATTGTTTTTTCATGTACCAGGCCGTCCACTAATTCCTGTCCGAAAATTTTCAAAATTCTATAATTTTCCTTAGAAGTTCTATAATATCAGGCAAGGGTAAGAGCCTTCTAGAACGTTCTCCAACGTTCTACGCTAGGGGTATATAAGGCGCAGTCGCCGCGTCTAGCTACCAGTACAAGCTAAAATGGACCAAGGTCGAATTCGTACGTTCGTGTACTACGAGAGGCTGCTGGGCAACGACACGGGCACCGCGGTCGCCAACATCTGCACAGCGTGCTAGGAGGATGCAGCGTCCCAACGCACAGTCAGCCGCTGGTTCAATCGTTTCGAGAGCGGCGACACGAGCCTCGAGGACAGGGAGCACAGCGGGAGGCCTCCTACGGTGGATGATGACGAAGTCCGTAGCTGTATCAAGGAGAAGCCGGAAGCCATCACCCGTGAACTGGCGACGACGCTCGGCTGCAGCGAGTCCACCATCCACAATCGACTCAACTTACTCGGCTACCACAAAATTCTGGCCCGTTGGATCCCCCACCGTCTGACGGACGCCAACAAGCAGAGCCGCGTGGCCGTCTGCCAGTCCCTCCTCCTTCGTCCGCATCGCAAGGAGTTTCTCGAGGACCTGGTCACTGGGGATGAGAGCTGGGTCCCCTACGACAACTTCGCCCGCCGTGCCGTCTGGATCCCGCGCGGAGAAGAGCCGCCGACGACGCCGAAAGCCGACCTGCACCCGCTGAAGATCAGGCTCTGCTGCTGGTGGGACACCAAGGGCATGCTGTACTTCGAGCTGCTCCCGCAAGGCAAGACGGTCACCGCCTCCATCTACACCGATCAGCTCGAGAAACTAGCCGCCGCCATCCGAGAAAAGCGTCCCCGACGGGCCTCGGTCCACCTGCTGCACGACAACGCGCGCCCCCACGTGGCGAAGGAGTCCCAGCAGAAGTTGTCAACGCTCGGCTGGGAGACGGTTTCCCATCCGCCGTATTCCCCGGACCTCGCCCCCTCCGACTACCACTTGTTCCGCCCGCTGAAGCACCATTTGGCCGGAAGAAAGTTCACCAACTACGACAACCTCAAATCCGACATCGCGGACTTCTTCGAGTCGAAGCCCCCGGAGTTCTGGGCGAAGGGCATCGGCGACCTGCCCAATCGATGGGCCACTGTTGTGGATAACCGTGGTGATTATACTGTTGATTATACTTGTTTTTTACTAAAGTTGAAAAAAAATTAAAAATGGTGAAATTTTCGGACAAGAATTATTGGACAACCTGGTATTTGTGTAGCTTGGCCTCTCCAGTGAATGAAAATGTTGTAAGGGCCTATAAAAACCCTCATTTGTAAGAAAAGTCACTCGGAACACATTGTAAATAGGAATTTGAATTTTGCGCCAAAATGGTTTTTGTTATTTTCCCGCGTTTGGATTCTTCGTCACTGTCACTTTCAAAGTTTTTCTGCATGTGGAGTCTGTGCCGCTACTGTTTTTCATGTTGTTTGACGGTTGCATCAGTATTTTGCGGTGACGGATCCTCATCTTTGACTCCTTCCAACCTCATTACTCTACTTTTTTTGACGAGCCGAACCTCACCAGTGTGAAAAAAAACGAAAAAAAATGAAAAAAAATGAAATTGAGCCTGAAAAATGGAAATTGGTTTTCAGCGCGATCGATGCCTTTAAACCCAGCCTAGCACTCGTGGTAGTATGAAGTTTACATTTCATTAGACTAACCATTTTAGATACACGCCCAAAATCTGTATGTCTTACATTCAACCTTTGGAGAACCTTCACTATATTCGGAAATTGTACTCTAACTCAGCTAAAATAGCATTCCATGCTAATTGGTAAGTACAGTCCAATACCGCGTAAAAACTGAATCTGAACAGTGCATACCCCGCTTCAGAATGGTACACTCGGTCTTCCTGCGGAGCTCTGATCCTTCGAAGCTCAACTTCCACGGTGCATATCCACAGCTTGCGCCGCAACCGCCGGAGGTCGAGACAAAATCTCACCCGAAGATTGTCTCGTGGAAAGTCAGTTTTGAGACAGACAAAGGTACAGGCTATAAAACGACGAAATTCACTTAGTTCCTACGCGTGCTGGTGCGGAGCGGAGGTTAGAGACAATGAGAGAGTGTCGGGCAGACGGAGACCTAGACGTCGCGCGCGTGCCGAGGCGTAGCGTGTGAATTACGACGTTTTATAGAGGGTAGGTTACGGTAGGCATGATGGCTACTGACTATGGTAGTCGACCAAATCGTGTCCATGGATTCTGTCAGAAAAACGGAGCGCAGCTAGTCAAATATTGATTTGGTTTTAAAAATTGCATTTCGTTTGGAAGGGCCAATTTTCTCAAAAAGACCTTCCCTTTTGAGCCTCAATAAGAGGGCCACACAGCTCACATTTTCGCACGAGACAGAGCCTACTCTCTGAAACATTTCCTGAGAGTTCTGGTTTCAGATTTTAATCAGCAGCAAAGCGGTGGGCCACAGTGAAATAAGTGAGAGATCTGGTGATTAGGATGTTTCGACAAAAAAAAATCACACTTTGCTGCAGGTGATATTCAAATTCGAGGGCTCCTTAGGAGCTCTCGAACCTCAGCAAAAATGGGTATCCTCTAGAGGTGTCTGCAGAGTTGCAGAGACCGGCGAGTGGTCGCCGAACGCGACAAAAATGTTTCGAAACATTATCGTCGAGGCATCGGTTGCCGCTCGCTGGCAGATGTATAGGGCCGTCGCGGCGTCAATACACTCACTCTGCGGTGCCCCCTTGTCGCCCTTCACGCCGCGTCGGTCGCCATCGTCGCTGAATGTAATCGATATTATACCACCCAGTGCTGTTCGTCGCTGCGAGCAACGCCGCGACTTCAACTCTGCGGTCCCCTTAATGCCGTCAGGTTTGCTCATTTCTGACGCCTCCAACAGCTTAGGTGTTGTGATACAAGCCGTAAAGGTTCTTAAAAGGCAGTGTCCGCAATAAAAAAGTTGCTGAGAGAGCCATCAAAAGTTCGTAAACAGCTAAAAATTCTGAAGGTGACGTGCCAAAAAAGACTGTGATTACGTTTCGTTGATAGCCTTAACTTGGACTTAAGAAACGGGTTAGGGTTCAAACTACTATAGAGCCCCGTTCATACCTAGTCGCCTCGACTAGTCGCATCACTGCCAACAGTTACAAAACCTATCGCGACAACGGGTCTTGCACTGAGTCGCGACGGGTTGGAAAAGTTTGCAGTTTCAGTCGCGATCGCCGAGCGACTGGGGAATTTTATATACAGACGTCAGTCACAGTTCACTCACATAAAAGGCGACATGCGAAAGGGAAAAACGAGTATTCATCGTTCATTAACATTGAGAAAGACGAGAACATCCTATAAAGCTACCGCAAAAACACATTTCATGCAGCGCTTCCAACGAATACTAAATTTACCTGTAGCTTAATGTTAAGGTTCGAGCCAATTCCACCCCTTCGTCCTTTGAAACCAACTTCTGTTTTAAAACTAACCAAAACTAGTCAATTTAGCAGGTAAAGGCAACAGACCCACAAGAAGGTAAGAAGGAATGTTGGGAAAAAATGTTTTTTTTTTGTTCCCGCGGCGTCGCCCGCCATTGTCCGTCTTCTTTAAGGGGTCTGCAGAGTTCAAGTTGCGGCGTTGCTCGCAGCGAAGAACAATGCAATATCGATATCTTTCGGCGACGAGGGAGGGGGGTCACAGAAAGTTTTAACGCCACGTCGGCCCCAGCGAGCGGCAACCGACGCCGCGTCAATAATGTTCGGAAACATTTTTGTCGCCGGCGACTAGTGAAAGTCCTGCGTCAAATCCAACGTTGGCGTTGCGCAATTCCGGACAAGACAACAGTTAGTCGTCCGCAATTTCACACGAACGCTTATTTTTCGATTTCTTCCACTCTGTTTTCGTCCTTTCAACGCATACTTCTTCCTTAAATGATCCAAGCTCAGTTAAGGCACCAATCGAGGTGTTTCGGCCTTCGAATTTTCGCTCACCTAGGAGTTAAACACTGTGAGAACGTTTCGCATACACGTGAGATTTCATTAAATTTCCAGGACGGTGTGAAACCATTATGTGAATTTTTGCCCCCTTCCACAATTATGCGTGACATTCTCTTTAAGCGAACATTTTTTCTAAACTTCACTCTAGAATATGAGCGTCTACTCTGATGACACGTAAATTGCGAAAACATAACGCCGTGTGAGTCATCAATTCCCCACGGGCTTCAGTCACCACACCACGCCCGCAATTTAACCACCGTCACCATAATCGACGCCTGTCAACTCTGGTTCCCCCCTTCGTCGGTTGCGGCAACAAGATTAGCCCACGCCCCCAGTCTGACGCTCGGCGTCCGGTCGCCGTTCGCTGGAACTCTGCGGACCCCTTTACGCGAAATTGTATCCGCCCCATCGATTTGAATCAGTCGACGAAGCGATTTCACGTCGTGAGTATGGAGCAATTTCAGATCGTGACATCATCGCAACAAGCCAGTAATAGTCAAAATTTCCGTCCTGCCCCCGGTCCACAGTATCCCACTTTGTGGCGGGACCAGGTATGGATTCTTGGCACGCCTGTACGATCGATATGTGCGATATATTCGTTGCCGAAGCTTGCCTGTCAGACGGTTTTCTTTTCAGCAAGATGAAGCAAGACTGTTTTGTCTTATCCATCCTTTCCATAGTAACATTACTTCAGGAGGGGAACAACTGCGCTCACAGCACATACGCTTTAAGAACTTACCCAAATGGGGAGGGCCAAAAAATCTAATGGATTGGAAAGAAGTTCACTACAACTCGATCATTTGATTTTCGAAGACTACAAGTCGGTTCGTATAGTTTTCCCATGGATAGGCGCCGATCTCGACACTACTTTAATGAAGAAGCTTCCGCCTGTCACGAGAAAACGGCGCTGTGGACAGAAATTATCAATCGCTTTTGAAAACGAGCGAACGTTTTGCCGCCACAGGCACCGCGAAGACGAATATGTCGAACATATCGATTGTGTCGCGACGCGTGACCCTCGCCCAAGGCTACGGCCTAGTAGCATCGGTAGACAAGGGGTCTAGGTCCCGTGGCCGCGCTTTGGGTATTATTAGAGTAGTTACGCACACGTTCCCAAGCTCGCCGAAGACTGCCACGCGGTTGAGAATACCCAACCTAATCTAGGCGGGTATATGGTAACCAGCGGTGCGGTGGCCCTACAGCCTCTACCAACAACTATGATGGTGTGACGCCATACCCTCATGCGGGGTGAACACTGCCCCAGTTTATAACACACACCTTGCAATTCCGCCTTCTGCGGTTCAATCAAAACTCGGCCAATCGATAATCACTGTGCTTGGCGCAACAAGATACTTCGTACACAACAGAACAGAATTAGGTATTCGCATACTTTAGGAAACTCCCGGCTTGCACTCAAACAACAAACATAATAAACATACATCCTAAACTAGGGAACAGACCTTGCCCAGGTTCTTAGCTAAAGTGGGTCTGACCCAGAACAACAACCCCGGGCGTACCGTGGGCATGCACGGGGAGACGTGTGTCCACGTCAGTACAGAGGCCAGGCAGAGGGCCCCAGGGTTACCTGAATGACTGGCGCCATAGAGATGACGTCTGGCGTTGAGTCGTGGCTGTTGCTGCTGCTGGCGACTCGTGGTGTTGTCGACGGACGCAGGTAGGACGCCACTGCGCGCGGGGCCAAGGCCCGATCGGAGTCGATGGAGAGACGACCACTCGCGGAGGCAGTCAGTAGACGAGACTGGCAGAGGGACGCCGAGTCGATAAGTGCGACGTCGGTCTAGAAACTGTGTCCTTCAAGATATCGCTGCGGAACCACTGCAGACGTGGCTGAGGCGGACCTTTATGATGAAAGTCGTACGAAACGTCACGACAGATTAAGCAGGCGTGCCAAGAATCCATGCCTGGTCTCGACACGAAAGGGTGTACTGTGTATAGTGGGCAGGCTGGGAAATTTTGACCATTACTGGCTTGTATTATCGCCGGTCACTTCGACTCTAAGTCGAAGCGATCAGCTATGAGAGGGGCCAAAATGCAGTGACCACGATGAAAAATAGGTTTCAATTTCCACTAGGAATGGGAGTGAAGGGGCACACTGTAACGTTGACGTCGAAAGAACGCACGAAAACGAGCCACGGAGAGCCCCAAAAGAGTCCGAAGTTGCCACTTTGAAAGCAAGGCAAACCCCAAAAGCGCAATGCCCGCTCACCTACGAGAACAAATGAAAATTCGAGATCGTGAGACAAGCAATGGTTTCCGATCCATAGCTCCGTTCTTCCCTACATTTTTAACATCTCCCTTTACTCAGGTGAGCTCACATACATCGACTGCAAATGACGGAAGTTGCAAGCCTCGGACAACTCGTCCACCATGCTTCCTTAGCTCAATTTTCGAGAGACCATAACTCCGTTCCCAGAAGGTATTGTACGATTCCAGAGACACAATTGAAATCAGCATGGGACCGTATTCAAAATAGGCGGGAAAACAGAAACCGATTTTTATCGTGAACACTGCCTCTAAAGGCAAGGTCCGGTCAAATTTTGACACTACCGAAATTTGGGTTAAATAGATTGGGCTGGCCTGGCTGAAAATCGTCTGAACGTTTCACAAAATCTGAGTCCTTAGTTCTGGAGAGAACAGCCTCAATGTCAGGGATTATTCGCAGCATGATAATCATGGCTGGAATGACCGATAATTACACAGCACTTTTGAAGAATGCGTGGACAACCGCTAAAATATGGATGATGGCCACACTTTCCTGACTTTTCTGGATCATCGGCTAACGGAAGTTGCTGGAATCACTTGAAGAAGACCGGTTTTTACGCAGTTTTCGCATGTTCCTTGGGACTACCTGTAGCAAGAGAACCGATTTAGCGGGAAATCTGAAAATCGAAATTCTGCCCGGAGTCTGCCTTTAAGTCAAGCTGCCAAAAGAATGTTAATGCCTTTTTTCAGCCCCGTGCAAAGAAAAAGATGGCGCTAATAAATTCAGCTTAGAGTTATTTGGACCCTAAACCGTGCACGGGCGAAAAATTCGAGTACCGCCGTAGCTGCTGCATAATGAGTCCCTTAGATTTCACACTGCATGTTAAGCCTTTTACTTTTTTTCGTTAATCCAATCTTATAACGTCACCACTCCATTTCTCTTACAATACCGACCGGACTTCTCATCACTTAAGGGCAGTGTTCACGATAAGGATCGTTTTTCTGCTTTTCCATCTATCTTTAATACGGTCCCATGCTGATTCCAATGATGTTTTTGGAATCGTATAAGACCTTCTGGTAAGGGAGTTATGGTCCCTCAAAAATTGGGCTAGAAAAGCATGTTGGACGAGTTGTCCGTGGCTTGTAACTTCCGTCTTTTACATCCGATGTATGTGAGCTGACTTGAGTAAAGAGAGAAGTTGCGAATAAGGAGAGGAACGGGGCTATTGATCGGAAACCATCGCTCATCTCACAATCTCGAGCATTCATTTGTTCACGTCGGTGGGCGTGGAAAGTGCATCTGGGGTGTGACGAGCTGACGGCTGTCCAACTTTGGGCCGTAGGAAACCGTTCCGAGGTCATTTTTCTTAGTTTTTCCAACGTTAGGGTTGCGCTGGGCCCCGCAGCTGCCGATGTCCATTAAAAAATCAGAAGTGGTTTTTATCGTGGACACTGCCTTTGATTCCTTCAGACACACACATTCGCACACATTTTGAAGTTCTCGAAAATTTTAAAATATCTCGAGACCCGAAATACGGATTTTTCTTACGTTTGGGCAATGTAGAGAACCTTGAATGTTCTATCTTTTTTGAAAGTGCCGAGTTTAAAAATTTCTTCCGAATCGAGATTCTGGAATGAGGGGTGTGGGCAGATGTAATTCTACAACAAATCAGGTGCGCGCTTCTCTCGGACCACAATTTTCGAGAGAAAAATCGAATTTGACTTTTCTAGCTGCAGTCCGTTTTTCGGACTGGAAGTATAGAGGTCTCTAGCGCTTTACTCACAGGCGCATCACAGCGTGCCGCAAACGCAACATGAAAATTTCGGTTTCAGACTGCTCATACGATTCAGAGTCTTGTACCAGTTAGCTCTGAGACATTATTAGGTGCGAAATCAAGATTAACATGGTTGTTTGGCACCGTAAAATGTAGAAAACGGTTCTTTCGACGGAACTGAATCTCACCTTTCACAAGGCACGCAATGCTAAGTCTGAAAATGTCCATGTTGGAAGACATCGTCCTTTTGCAGTTCTGCCTTTTGATGCACTGCTTAGCGTTCTCATATGCCCTTAAATTATATTTAGTGATCGATTTCTTCATGGTAGATTACTTAATATACTTGGACGAATTGGTCAAAATGTTAGTATTGTTGAAAAGACTCGAAAAATAAATTTTTCAATTTCCAAATTTTCGAGTGTAATGGGGAATCAATATTTTCCAATCACTTTTTTTTACCATGAAGAAATCGAATTTTCTACCATGAAGAAATCGACCGACCCGAAATCGGATATGCTCTTCCACGACGCCCGGAGATGCCTCTACCGAGGACGGACGAGGATCAGGACGGGGCGTCATTGGAAAACCCCACACCCAACGCGGACAGTGTCTAAACATATGCACGTATAATTGCCGAACAGCTGCGTCCGACACAGACCTCAGAACTCTCCTTCATCAGTCCAGAAGAATCAAATACGATGTCGTCTGCTTGCAGGAAACGAAGGTCAAGGGATCGTACACGAGGAAGACTGATAAAGGAGAGCTGATAATAATGGGACAAAAGGTTACTGCGAAGAATATTGGAGGAGTCGGCTTTCTCGTTCACCCAGGAATTCAGCCCATCGTCCACTCTCACGAAGTGTTGGGCCCCCGTATAGCAATCCTGCGATTGAAGACCGAACACAAGGCCATTATCTCCGTCGTGAACTGTTACGCTCCTACCGATGTAGCCGAAGACGAGGAGAAGGATAGTTTCTACGCTGAACTGGAGGCGGCAATCAGGAAGGAGAAGTCTTACTACAAATTCGTGTGCGGGGACTTCAATGCAATATTGGGCAACGGAAGCGACGGTAACTGGAGACTTGGCCCACATGGGGACGGGAGCAGAAACAGCAATGGCTATCGCGCTCTGGATCTGATGTCATCATGCAACTTGTTCCACGGAAACTCATTGTTTGAAAAGAAATTACACCGACGATGGACATGGGATAGTCCCAATGGATTAACGCATTCGGAGCTGGACCATGTTCTGGCTAATCGGAAGTGGAGCTTGATGGATGTCACTGTGGTGCCCTCCTTCGACTGCGGGTCTGATCACAGACTACTTCGGGCAAAGATCCGTCTCAACAAACGAGTCTTCAAAAGGGATACACATCGTCCTGCACCTATTCGCTTTCCTCAGTACAACGAGGTCGCAATGGAAGCAGCTCTTGATGACTACCCTTGGAGACTGGTTGATAATCCTACGGCGGACTTCGAAGAGCTCGCCAAAGGTCTGCTTCAATGTGGAAAGGCTGCAATGGTAGCTCAACAGCCAGGAGAGGGAAGACTCAATTCCAAAGCTCGAGAACTTCTCAAACGTCGAGGTGAATTAAGAAGGGATCCAACCGCAGCACATGTGGAGAAGATCGTCATCAACAAGGCCTGCCGCATAGCAGTCAGGGAATCTCTCAGAGAACACCGGAGGAACAAGTTGGTATCGACCGCCGCTCAAAAAAAGAGTCTCAAACGCTGTCGAAATGATCTCACGGATTATCGTAATGTAACGACGTGCCTGAGAGACAAACATGGAATACCCAGAACTGCAAGAGTGGATATGGAACGCATTGTTATGGAATTCTACACGGATCTCTATCGCTCAACTACGCCGGTTCCTAGATGTTCCTCTCCAACCGATAATCCAGTGCCACCTATTCTCTTATCCGAGGTTGCTAATGCCTTGCGGTCGCTCAAGAAAGGAACAGCTCCTGGCCCTGATGGTATCTCTGCAGATTTGCTGAGAGTGGGAGGCGAAGCCACGTGTAGAATTCTCGCGAAGCATTTCAACTCTTACCTCGAAGCGGGATCCATACCAGATCAGTGGAAATGCTCGAAGACGGTTCTGATTTTCAAGAAGGGAGACAAGGAGGATATTGGGAACTACCGTCCTATTGCCCTGCTGTCGATCCCGTATAAAGTCTTCACTAAGATAATCCTCAATCGTCTGGAGGCCACAGTTGACGCTTACCAACCCGTAGAGCAGGCAGGATTCAGGAAGGGTTTTTGTTGCATGGATCATATTCACACCGTGTCTCAATCACTCGAACGATGCCGTGAATACAAACTGCCGTTGTGCCTGACGTTCGTTGATTACAAAAGAGCATTCGGTTCGATGGAGACAAACGCTGTTCTAAACGCCTTGTTGCATGCCGGAGTGAATTCTGCATACGTGAACGTTCTGGAGCTGTGCAATACAGGAACATCTACAACGGTGCAGTTATTCGAATTCCAATCGAGAAAGGAGTCCGGCAAGGTGACTCAATATCGCCGAAGCTCTTCACGACTGCTCTACAGCATGCGATGAGCAAACTTGGAAGAGAAAGGTTTGAACATCGATGGGAAGAAGCTGTCCAATCTAAGGTTCGCGGACGATATTGTGCTTATCAGTGGCAGCACTCAAGAGATGAACGAAATGCTGAATGAGTTGAATAGCGTGGGCAGCGCGATTGGTTTGACAATGAACATGGGGAAGACTCAGACGATGACCAACCGATGGTGCGACGGCGGACCAATCTACCTGCAAAGGAAACGAAGTGGATCGAGTTGATAGCTATGTCTACCTAGGACGAGAACTCAATATGGAAAACGATCTGTCGAAGGAGATTGACCGACGAAGAAGATCTGCGTGGGCAGCGATGAGCACAATCCGAGAAGTGACCAGCGAGATTCAGGACAGCAAGCTGCGTGCTCACCTGTTTGACTCTACGGTACTACCTGCATTGTGCTATGGTACCGAGACGTGGGCCCACACCAAGGGGACTTCTGTTGCCCTGAGAACAACACACAGAGCATTGGAAAGGTGCATATTGGGAACAAATCGTCGAAGACAATGGCAAGAAGGGCTGAGCAGCTGCGAACTCCGAAAGCAGTCTGGCATACGAGACGCAGTATCCCATATTGAGTCTGCGAAGCACAGATGGGCAGGACATGTGCTGCGAAGAGTCGACGATAGATGGAGTACCAGGATCGCACACTGGTATCCTCGCGACGTCAAAAGGACTCTAGGACGACCTGCTACGCGTTGGGCGGACGATTTCAACAAGTCATTCAAACAAAAAGGCTTACCATACTGGATGACTGTTGCTCTTTCTAGGGAAAACTGGAGCGAATGTCCACATCGAGAAGACCGCCGATGAAGATGGACCATCAAGGTATCAAGGTAAGGTATTTTTTTTTATTTTCGAATAATATTCCGAATTTACATTCGATAGCATCAATTTTGAGAACTAATTCCGAAATGACATTTAGTCTGACTCTATTACCGAGCAGGAATCAAATCAATAATTTGCAAGGCGGTAGTGCAACCTGTCGTTCTCTACGCTAGTGAATGCTGGCCGACAACTGAAGCAGTCGAGTATTCCGAAGACACCATGAAGGTGAGAACGTTCAGATGGCCAGTGGATATCGTTCTGAGGGATTGAATCACGAACAATGCTGTGCGTGCCACCTTCGGAGTTGCACCAATCTGGAAGGATGAAGGAATCCTGTTCAAGGCGGCTTGGACATGATCAACGAAGAAGAAGAAGGCAAAAAAAGAAGATGAAGGCGCAGATGAAGGCGAAGATGAAGGCGAGCGAAAATGAAGGCGAGCGATTATGAAGGCGAGCGAAGATGAAGGAGGCCAACAAGAAGGGGCGAAGAAGGAGAAGACGAACAAGAAGGAGGCGAAGTAGAAGGCGAGGCGAAGTCCTTCACGATCTTATATACATGTCGTTGAAGTCACGTGGCGTGCCAGAAGAGGGAGTATGTGCGCTGGGTGAGTTTGCTGTACGCGAATCCGAGCAGTCTTGTCCGGTGCTCAGCAGGAACTAGTGATCCCTTTCCTACTTGAAGTCGGGGTCTACCAAGGATCAGCCTTGTCGCAGCTGTTATTCATCCCATGCATGGATGCAATTACTCCCGAGCTGCAGAAACCTCATCCATGGATTTTACTGTACGTTGACGACGTAACGCTAGCTGCCGAGTCGCGACAGGAGTTGCACGATCAAGTACAACTACAGAATGATCGCTCGAAGAGCCAAGAGCTACGTCTTAAAGGCAGTGGTCGCTATAAAATATGCCTGTCTTATTTTCCTCTTCAAACCCTTCCCTGGCTTTAGACAAGTAGGACCTATGAGAAAAAATCGCGAAAAAACCGCTGTTTCGGGCCAAACTTGAAGCCTACACTTTCTTGCTTTTCGATGGTGGACGAGCCCACTCCACATCATCGGCGTCGATGATCTGTAACAACAAAAAAATTGGCTGGCTTGAGATTGAATTTCAATCAATAAATCTTCGGATTTATGTACACATCTAGTCAAAAACATCAACGGAAGTGTTTGCTTTCATTGTTCAACTGTTTTATTAGGTAAATTTGCAATTATTTCTTCCTCTGAATGTCGATAATTTTTGACCGCTCGCCACGAGACTGCAATCTTCTTGGGCGCTGCTGTGCACGTGTGCACGAACTGGCATCTTTGGGTTCTTGAAACTCTAATTCTGGCCCGTTTTTCACCCCGCTACCTTGGTAGTTTTCAGCTGTTTTCGATCTTAGCTGATTTTAGTAGTTTTTTCAATAAGGTTTTTCATTGTGACCACTGCCTTTAATGTCGCCAAAACCGAATACATGGAGTGTGGACCGAGAATCGAAGAAGGATCCATCAGCATTAATGACACCAACCTCAAGAAGGTGTTCAGTTTCAAGTACCTCGGATCAAGGATCAGATATGCCGGCGACGTGCTACTGGATGCCCATGGGCGCGTCAATGCAGCGGCGACGAAGTGGAGAGCGACAACTGGCGTAATGTGTGGCAAGCAGATGCCAATACACTCAAGTCTAAAATCTAAAGGACGATAGTGAGGCCAGTCGCCCTTTGCTCCACCGAATGCTGGCCGGCCACAAAGACTGTTGATCAACATCTGCATGTGATGGAGATGAAGATGCTCAGGTGGTCAATGGGAGTTACCTTGAAAGACAGGTTAACGAATGACTTGGTTCGTTCCACCTTTGGTGTGGCCCCATTACTGCGAAGATGAAAGATTACCGCCTCAGATGGTTTGGCCACGTTCAAAGGAAGGACGAAGACTCAGTAGCTGAACCCGCACTCGAGGTGGAAGTTCCAGGGACCAGACCTCGCGGAAGACTGAAAACCCGATGGCTTGATCGAGTGAAAACGGCCATGGCTGAAAAACAACTCAATATGAGGGACACAGCTAACAGGAACAAATGGCGAGCAAAGTGCAAACAAGCGGACTCTGCGAACTTGTGGGACAGACGCTAGGAAGAAGACGAGGAGGAGTATTACTGGAAAGTCTGATATTGAAATATTCAAACTTCCACGAACATTCGAAACCCTGTTTTCGAAATATTCGGTTGTCGGATATTATTTGTAACCGCTTTTTACGAAGTGTTCGAACATCAAATTTTATTCGAAAACCAAAACTTCAAAATTTCGAGTGATTGGAAATTGAAAAAAAATGATTGGGATATTTTGCAAATAATGCAATTCGGTCCGAAAAGTATAGCGTACCCACCTGCAGTAGATTGCATTAATTTCAACTGGATCCTGATAACGCTTGACCTCTGCTCTGAATGAGAAGGGGTTGGGAAGGCACAGGTAGGAGCAGTAAGGTATACCATCAAGGTCCTTAAGCATTGGCCGTTCGACGCGGTTGGCTTCTGAAAGTCAGATAAACTCTTCCATGTAACAAACTCAGCCTTTCAAAGAGAATGTTAGCAATAACGGAAGGAGAGTGAGGTGTTCCATGAAGAAAAAATTTCAGATTCATACTGGGACCGGCCTCATCAACAAAAAACCTGCGGTTAGGGTCAAGCTCCACATCTCAGTTCTGGTAGCACATGGCGTTTTCCACCAACCATCGCCCGAGAAGCCGTATGGGGACCCAGAAGCGCATACAGAGCGCTATCCTCCAGGAAGTGAGTCGGCTAGACGTCCGCACTGCTCGAAGCTGATCAAAATAGAATTTTCCTAATATCGCTGACGACTCTGTATTTTTTTTAGATTTTGTAGCCTACAGGAATGAATATAAAACCAGGAATTCTAAAAAATAAAAGGAAAGTCTTAGACGAAGATAGAAAAAATCACTTGTGATTAGCTTAGAACGCACGGCGCGATCATCCACCCCTTTTACTTTCTGGAGGACAGGCTGTAGGTTTCATTGCACTTTGATGCAGCTGCTTCATTCAATACCCCCCTCCCCTAAATTCGGCGGGATTTTCGCATATTCTGACGTTATTGAAGCTGTACGTTAGCGAACACGCTTTTCGGAAAATATCAATACAGTTGCCACAAGGTAGCTGAGTGGAACGCAAAACTCAGATGTCAGGCAAGACTCGAACCCGCATGCACGCTCGAAATTAATTCTTCAATAAGCCTCAGCTCAGCTGGATTTAAAGGAAGTGGTCGCACTCAAATTCGCTCGTCTTCTTTTCCTCTCTGAACCCTTTTTTGGGTAGAGTAGTAGAACCTATAAGAAAAAATCGCGAGAAAAACGCTGTTTTAGGCCAAATTTGAAGCCTCAACTTCCTCGTCTTTTGATGGTGGACGAGCTCACCCCACATCATCGGCAGCGATGATATCTGATAACAAGAACATCAGCTAGCTTGAAATTGAATTTCAATCAATGTTACCATCGGCTTTATGTACACATCTAGTCAAAAACATTGACTGTAGTGCTTGCTTTCATTGTTCAACTGTTTTATTAGGTGAATTCGCATTTATTTCTTCTTCTGAGTGTCGACGATCTTGGACTGCTTGGCATGAGACTGTGATCTTTCTGTGCACGTGTGCACGAACTGGAAATTTAGGGTCTTAATAACTCTAATTCTAGCCCGTTTTTCACCTCGCTACCTGCATAGATTTTGAGCTGTTTTTGATCTGAGCTGATTTTTGTTGTTTTTTCGATAACGTTTTTCATCGTGACCATTGCCTTTAAAGGCACACTTCAACCTCAGAGGTAATTTTTGATATTATGGTCCGGTAGCCGTCTATAGCAATCCTGCCAAGCGCGAAATCTCAATTCGCTCAAATAAGCGAGAAAAAGCCAGTAAAAAGTCGGCCACGCCCCCTTGGAAGAAAAAATGGGTAACGCCCACCGCCAGGTTTCCGACCTCAATGGGGAAGAGACGCGCGAATGATTGTATTCAAAATCTATGTTCTTCCTTTTGTTTTCGGTCTGGCTTCGTATTGTGGCCTGCTACAGAAGGATGGCTGCGAATAACGAGAGAGTACAGGCTCGAGACAACTCGTTCGCGAACTTCTAGCCGTTTAAAATC
The DNA here is from genome assembly GCA_029168955.1 of Aplectana chamaeleonis. Taxonomy (NCBI): domain Eukaryota; kingdom Metazoa; phylum Nematoda; class Chromadorea; order Rhabditida; family Cosmocercidae; genus Aplectana; species Aplectana chamaeleonis. The sequence goes on along the minus strand of JAPDOI010001170.1, from coordinate 102,335 downwards.
GAGATTTATAAGGAGCCGTAACTCCGTTCGTAGTGAGTCCTGAGCGATTCTGGGGACACCATTTTGATCAGCGTGAAATTTACTCCAAGATAGGCAGGAAAACAAAAAATCGATTCCGAGTTTGGACTGTGCCTTTAATGCCGATTTTCGCTTACCGGAGCATACCCTTTTTCGGACGATTGCTGTTGTGCCTACACAATTTATGCGTGAATAGCTGATTGTGGGCAATGCAGAGCGGGCTGTCGATGATGTAATGGCGAGACTCTCGCCCGGAAAGCGTGCAATGCAGGTTCGAGTCCTGCCTGACATCTGCGTTCAAGTCGGCTACCTTGTGACATCCTGTGACCATAAAAGACATCAATAGTTCAAAAACGTATAAATACAGTTCTCAAAAAGACAAGGATGACTTTAAAAGACACAGTCCAAGCTCGTGGGTTAAATTTGATATTATGGTCCGTTCGTTGTGTGTAGCAACCCTACCAAACGCGGAATCTCAACTCTTCAGAATAAGCGAGAAAAATCGAGCAGCCATTCCCTCCGCCCCCCAAATCAGCACCATTGGCTCCGCCCACTTAGAAGTCCTCGGTCTTAATAGAGACGGAACGCGCGATGGAATTCAGCGAAAATCTATGTTCTTCCTTTTGTTATCGGTCTATCTTTATAATGGAGTCTGGTCCAGTGCGAAGATTGCGAATGACAAGGAAAAGCAAGCCCGAGACAACTCGTCCACGAATTTCTCATCGTCCGAATTCACAATCTTTGAGGGACTATAACTCTGCTCGTAGTGGGCCCTGAGCGATTCTGAAGAAGCATTGTGATCAGCCCAAAATTTTCTTCAAGATAAGCGAATAGAGTGGAGAACGATTCTGAGGTTGGACTTTACACATTTCAAATGATTTCACTGCTGGTGAGAGATTACATGAATTTAGAAGCATACAGTGCTCGTCACCAGCATGCGTCCACCCTCATTTTTAGCGCATACGTGTTATAGAGTTGAGTTAAATTTTTCTGTGTTACATACACGGATTCAGCATCTAAAATCTGCCACAGCCGAAATTTTAGGTCTCTAGCTTATCTATCACGTGGCACGGGCAGCAGAATATTGCCCTTTTCGAATGTGCCCCTTGCCGTTCAGACCTGAACCCGGAGAAGAAACTCTGGAAAATGCTTGTATGCTGTGCCGTCGAGATCGGGACTGACCAGAAAAGGGGCACCGTCACCGTATGAACATATAAGAACCCTCAGTGGCACCCCGGTCGGCGTCGTTTTTTTTGAACCCAAGGTTTTTAAAATTCCGGGCCAGCAGAGCCATTGTTGTGGTGCGCGCGAAGCGCGCACCAGATTTGATTTTGAATCGGCCACGCGCGCAACCCGTTTTCCGAAATCTATGTTCAGGCTGAAGAATTGAAAATTAGCTCTAAATTGCATTGAAAAGAGCGCAAAAAGTTGTATATGATGCCCGAAATTGGTTTAGAATGGCTTCCCAGGATTTGAGAAAATTTTGAAAAACCGCAAGTTTTCTCTGTTAATCTGCTTTTTCAGACGGCGTTCACGATCTTGTGCTACCAGTTAAAATTGAGCTAGGAAGCTCATTTTTTGAACAGGAGGCTGGAAATGTGTGCAGGTCGCTCCTGTTCCAATTTGAACTCGATACCTTCATTGAAGGGTACCTCGAAATCGTGGGTTTACATACTAAATTAGCCGTGGAGCACGAAAACTGCTTTTTCTGCTGCGGCTGTGGAGACCAGGGTGTGTCGGGTGAATTTGCAGCCAATCAACACATTTCGTCGGAGGTAAGTACCGAACTTGTCAGGAGCTCGTACTCATGACACGTCATCGATCGATAATCAATATTATCGATTTTCTTGCTTTTTGCACAAAATGCGGCGAGGAGTGGTGCTAGCTGATGTGATTGGTTTTCTTGATTGGAGAATTTCGCTCATTAGTCATTATCGACAAATACCAATCAATAATACTGATTTTCGCCTGTTCCACAAAATGCCGCAATGATTTTTGATTGTTGATGGCTCTAAGTCATTTGTTTGGGAAATTCTGCTCATCAATCAATAATATCGATTTTTCACATTTTCCACAAAATGCGGCAATGAGTTTCATTTTTATGGTTGTGAGTCATAGGTTTCAAAACTTTTTTCATTCGACAATATCGTCTGTGAGATGTTTCATCATTCCAAAATGGAAATCGTGGAGCAAAATTGAGTCAGAAAGGGAACCTTGGGAAAAATATGTGACATTTCTAAAAATTTAGCTTCCTTGCAAAAGTAGCGATTTGGCAATGTCATTTAGAAGCCAAAAATTTCAAAAGTATCTTGAAATTTCTTCAAAAGTGATTTGGCGTAAAATAGCCTGGAGTAATAAAAAGCAGGGAAATGGAGTGAAATACCCAAAAATACGATTTGGTGGTCGATCAATTCACAAACTTCTCCGTTAAAATTATCAAAACGAAATCAAGCACGATATGGAATGGAGCGTTGCCTTCACCTAGCATGACATATGCTGATTCCTTATTACAGCTTTCAAAAATGGCTTTAATGTTGTAGTTTAGAATGCATCTAGTTGAATTTAAGGTGGAATTTTTCAAAACAGACAATGTGTGGAATGGCTGAGCCCGCACTGGGGCCATTCTGGGGCCGGATTCATGCACGAAACCGGGAGTAATATTCAATCGTGAGCATACCATATAATCGTCTTGCTCTACTCTTTGCCCGCAATGGCGTTTCAAATGGGTTCGTTTGGTGTTGCTATGCGCGTACAGTCGCGTAGAGTGTGTGCAACCTCACCATACCACACTCATTGAACGTCTTTGCCGGCGTTGATTAGGTTGCCAAGTTGCCAACATAAGCTGGAGCGCAATACCGCATTGGATAATTTCCAAGTAACGCGAAACCCTAGTTCCGCTAAAGGTATCTCGCATCCTACTCTATACCCCCCAGTTTTGAGAATATGGTTTATGATGAATCACAGGTTGATGGTAACATTCTTGTTTTTACCCCCTATACCGCGATATACTGTGCTTATCTGGGGCAAGATCCGGTCCGCAAATGCGTCTCAACACCCTTTGCGGCCGCGCGCTTTCGAGTCGGAAGAGTTTCCAGCGCCACAGCCGCCGATCTGTTGACTCTAGGTTGATTTTGGAGGCCTGAAACTAAGCATAATTGGAAAAAACTGTACAAAAAAGCCACATCGAGTCGGCTTTAGCGCTGGAAACTCGATTGACTCGAGCGCGTGCGGCTGCAAAATGTGTCGAGACGCAATTGCGGACCGGAATTTGGCCCAGATAAGCACAGTACTCGTTCATGAATCCGGCCCCTAATTACGCATCGGTTCGCGAGCCTACCGCACAGGCATCACAGCTTCGGACTTCTTTCAGAAAGGAAGCCTCATTCTGAGGTACCTAGCACTGCATGGTTCCACAAACCTGAATGGTGGCTTCACCAATTAAAATCGATCTTGGAGGCAGATTTAACGACATTCTTCAATGTATATGTTCAGAATACGTAGATATCGAAAAAAAATTGTGCATTACCTAAACACCTGTTGAAGAGCTTCCCTTGTGAGCCTAGGAAAGCACGAAATCCAGCTCAATTTATCTCTCAGAACAGCGTCTGCTTTCTGAGACATTTTCCGAGGATTCTCGTTTAAGATTTTCACCAGCAGCGATGCTTTAATCTTTAGTGAACTCATTCTGAAACAACTGACTATAGGGATGTTCCGACGAAACATCACCTCGCTGCAGGTGATATCCGAACTCGAGAGGTCTTGAACGTTTCCAGCTCATTTTGGCAAGAATTTCACGCAGGTCGCAATGATGTCTCCAGAATCGCTCAGAACCCACTGAGAATGAAGTTATAGCCCCTCAAACAATAAGGATTTGAACAGTGAGACTTTGGTGGACGAGTTGTCGCGGGCCTGTTTTTTTTTCGTCGTTTGCCGCTAGCAGATCACGACATAAAGCTAGGACCAATAAGAAATAGTCCCTATTGAGAACGAAAACTTTGCCGGTGGGCGTTGCCCATTTTTTCTTTCTGGGGGCGAGGTCGACTTTTTCCCGTGCTTTTTCTCGCCATTTGAGAGAACTGAGATTTCGCGTTTGGCAGGTCGCATACGGCGGTCGGAGCGTAACATCAAAATTACTCCTGAGGTTGGACTGCGCCTTCAGAGGCAGTGTTAAAGACAAAAATCGTTTTCCCGCTTATTCATCTATCTTGAAAACTGTCCCATCCTGATTCCAAATGATGTCCCAGGAATCGTACAACACTCCCAAAAAACGGAGTTGTGGTCCTCAAAGATTGTGCTTCGGAAGCATGGTGGACGAGTTTGCTGTCCGAGGCTTGTAACTTCCGTCATTCGCAATCGACGTAAGCAAACCGGCTCGAACAAGAGGAGGAGTTTGAGTGAAGGGAAGAACGGGGCTTTCGATCAGACACCATTGTCCATCTCGCCACTGTTGAGCTCGAAAAGTCGTAGAAAGGACACGCCAAAGTGGCTTCCGGATGTGGGCGCTCCAGGGTGGCTTCCCCCTATACCTCGCTTATTTGTAGGAATTGAGAGCTCGCATTTGGCAAGCGCTATATAGAGTGGGCCTCTTTAGCAATTATGGCGAGGAAATCTCAGATTTCGTCCCTGAGCTTGACTGTGCCTACAAAGGCAGTGTTAACGATAAAGAAATGTGTTTCAGTTTCCACTATGAATGAGTACTATAGAGGCACACTGTAACGTTTACCTCGAAAGAACGCATGAAAACGAGCCAGGATCAGTCTCAAGAAAGCCCGAAGTCGCCACTTTGAGCGCAAGGCTAACCTCAAAAGCGCAACGCCCACCCAACGACGTGAACAAATAAAAACTCGAGATCGTGAGATGAACGATGGTTTCCGATCAATACCCCGTTCTTCCCTTTATTCTCAACTTCTCTTCTCACTCAGCTCGCATACATCGGCTGCAAAAGACGGAAGTCAGAAGCCTCGGACAACTCGCCCACCATGCTTCCCTAGCTCAATTTTTGAGGGACCATAACTCCGTTCCCAGAAAGACTTGTACGATTTCAGAGACATCATTGGAATCAACATGAGACAGTTTTCAAGATCAAACAAGAGGAGGAGAACACTAAAAGGTGGAAAAGCAGAAGAAAGATTTTTATCGTTAACACGCCGGCGAGTGTGGGGCAATGGCAAAAGACGCCACCGTCACGCACACGGTCGAGTGATCGATCCTCGCCCTGGGTCAACCAAACCTTATATCCCTCCGTAGTCGGTAAATTGGTAGCAGACATGTCTGGGAGGATAACAATACTGACATGAACATCGGCTGGCCCCCGCGAGTCATTCATTGTATAGGCTCAATACACATTCAAAAACCTCTAGGATTCTGAATGGAAGTCGAATGTGTGGCGCATCCTCAGAGGATTGATATACGCCGAGAACTGTACCCTTTATCCTTTATCGTTAAGACTGCCTTTAAAATCTCCAGGTCCGGTTTTCTTCAAACCTGGGCATCACGAGTATATTTTCATCAACTTCTGTGCCACACCAGATTTTTTTAAAGGCAGTGGTCGCGATCAAATATGCTTGTCGTCTTTTTCTCTCGAAACTCTTTTCTGGGTCTCGAGTAGTAGGACCTATAAGAAAAAATCGCGAAAAACCCACTGTTTTGGGCCAAATTTGAAACCTGAACTTTCTTGTCTTTTGATGGTGGACGAGCCCACTCCACATCATCGGCATCGATGACCTCTTATATCAAGAACATCAGCTAGCTTGAAATTGAATGTCAATCAATGAACCTTCGAATATATGTACACATCTAGTCAAAAACATTGACTGAAGTGATGCTTTCATTGTTCAACTGTTTTTATTAGTTAAATTTGCATTTATTTCGTCCTCTGAATGTCGATGATTCTGACTGCTCGGCATGAGACTGCGATCTTTTTCGTCATCGCTGTGCACGTGTGCACGAATCCAGCTTTGGGCCCTAGAAACTCTAATTTAAGACCGTTTTTCACCGCTCTTCCTTCATAGTTTTTCAGCTGCTTTTGATCTAAGCTGATTTTTGTAGTTTTTTCGATAATGTTTCTCATCGTGACCACTGCCTTTAAGGCAGAATCGACTTTATTGGCCAGACATTTCGACAAGCTCGCCGTTATCAGAGGCATGAAAAATCGTCGAAACAAACCATGTGCAAAACTACACGGCCAAACGCTGCCTTCGCTCTTGCCAGTATTCACTCTCCACAAGAACTTCAGGCGGCAAATAACCAAAATACCCGGAACTAACCTGATTCGATTCCACCACGGCCAAGCTGCTCCGCTGCAGTTAAGTGTATTAGACGACCGGGAGCAAGTGAGGCACCTTTGAAATCGATCCATCACTAACCACGTTGACTACTAGCAGAAGTTGATATCTTACAATCCACACAGCGGGAGAAACGGTAGAAACTCATTTGTTATAGAGATGCACTCGTTTCGATTGTTGAGCTCTGGATCCCGAGTACGAATATTAAATGCCTCCAGGGTCTTTCTCACAGCAATGTCCGTTTCCTGGCTGAGTACTGGGCAAGTGATTTTAAAGTCCATATTATTGTGTTGTTCAACACTTTGTTTGCCGAGAGGTGTGAGGAGAGACTTGCGTCTTTTTCCAGCCAGATGTTGTTTGAGGCGCACATTCAATAATCTTCCCGTCTCTCTTATATATATATATATTTCATTACAAGCCTTTGAAGGCATAGTCCAACCTCAGGAGTAATTTTTGATATTATGCTCCAACCGCTGTGTATAGCGACCCTGCCAGATGCGAAATCTCAGTCCGCTCAAATAAGCGAGAAAAAGCGCGGAAAACGTCGACCACGCCCCCAGAAAGAAAAAAGAGCGCCCAGCGGCAAGTTTTCGTTCTCAATAGGGACAGCATGCGGGACGGATTCTGAACAAAATCTACCTTTTCCTATTTCTTATTGGTCTAGCTTTATATTGTGATCTGCTCCGGAACGATAGCGGCAAACGACGAGAAAAACAGGCCCGCGACAACTCGTCCAGTAAAGTCTTGCTGTTCAAATCTTTAATGTTTGAGGGCCATAACTTCGTTCTCAATGGGTTCTGGGCGATTTTGGAGACAACATTGCGATCCGCGTGAAATTCTTGCCAACATGAGCTGAAAACTGAAAAACGATTTCGAGGTTGGACTGTACCTCCAAAGGCAGTATACACACTCGTACACGTCATTGAGATGAGTACGGAATTAGAATGGTATGACACAGAAGACAACGCCTACGCATTTCGAAGCGTCAAACACGACCCACAATGGCGGAAAAAGAAGTTGGCTCCGCCCCTGTTTTTGCGTCCTCCTTCAAAACGGGGGTGCTGGACTATACTCACCGTCGGCAACCTTTGTGGGTGGTAGAATAGGTAAAATAGGTAAACCACACACATCGACGACGATGAAAATAGTCAAGCACCCCGTTTTAATGGAGGACGCAAATACAGGGCGGGGGCCAACTTCTCGCTCATGTAACGTCATTGTGGGTCGTTTTTACACTTCAAAATGTGTGGGCGTTGTGTTCGGTGCCATACCATTCTAATTCTGTAGTTATCTTAATATCCAAAAACTGCGCTATCCAGACTTCTGAGCTATTTCCATGCACCGTTTGCTGCTTTGCAGGAAACCCGCCTCAAGCGATAGACCCGTCATCAGCGTCGGAGAGTACACCATCTACTGCGGTAACGCTGACGATAGGAGAGTGAGGCTGTGCAATAGCTGTAAGGAAGGATTCCAATGGTATGGTCAAGGAGTTTGGCTCAACATCGTGCCGGAATGTGTTCGTACGACTGCGGGATCACAGAGGATTCAATCTGTGGATAGTGAGTGCTCATGCGCCCACTGAAACCGCCGAAGACAATTCGAAGGATGCGTTTTATGAGGAACTCAATACGTTGCTGGCCAGGATACCTTGTCAACATGCTGTTGTTGTGGGGATTGACGCAAATGCGAAGATGGGACTTGATCAGGAACTGAAGTACTCGGTAAAATGGTTCTACCCAGTGGAGCAAACATCGGACAATGGCTACCGCCTTGTCGACTTTTTGTGAACGCAGCGGTCTGATTATTGCATCGACATTCAAGAGGAATCATCGCCGCCATCAGCTTACGTGGCAGGGACCAACCCAGCTATCTCCAGAAGAGCAGCGGAAGCGGAAGATGACAACTTTGAAACTACAGCTTGACTATGTCCTGACGAGGAATATTCCAGTATCGGACATTCGAAGATCTAGAGCTGTAGGGATGTCGCATTCGATTCGGATCACCGTCCTGTTCTGCTGAACTTCACTGCGAGGATTCATAAGAGGAAGCGAGGGGCTCAGCCTCTCCAGAGGATTGGACATGACAAGTCTCAGAGATGAAGAGTGCAGAAGGAATTTTCGACAACGCGTTTCTATTCGCATCGGAGTACGGACTAAGAAGAAACTTTGCGACGCGGATTCTTTTGTCGAGTGCATCCAGGACGCTTCGAAAGAGGCACTCCCGGTTGTACAGCATAAGAACAATTTCGCCTACGTCTCCGAAGAAGCAGCATCTACCTACAACAGAGTATTGCTCTTCGAAATGCTGAAAACTTCGTGGAGGAGAAGCGTCTGAGGAGGAAGTTGCGTCGGCAGCTTCAAAGTGACCGCGAACGAGAGTGGACGTGTAGAGCTAAGGAGTTCGAGAAGGCTTGGGAGGAGAAGAATCCGAGGAAAGCCTATACGTTGCTGCGACAGTATAGCGGGAAGATGAAGAGATGTTCTCCTGTCTTGAACACTACCAATGGAGTTGCAGTTGGTGATGCGACGCTGCCAATATGGAAGGATTACTTCAGTTCACTACTGAATCGTCCAGCGCCATCAGTACATGAGCTTTCGCATGTTCAGAGAGCACATTACGATGTCAGTGAGGAACCGCCGACTGAGTCTGAAGTTTTGGATTGTGTCCGGAAAATGAAGAATGGAAAGGCAGGTGGAGATGACAACATCACTGCTGAAATGCTGAAAGCTCTTCCTCCGTCTGGGATTCGTGAAATGACCAACACCATCCGTGCCATATGGATGAGCGAAAGGATACCCGACTCGTGGAGACATGCGATCATCGTACCTCACAAGAAGCTATCCGTCACGGATCCTAAGAACTACAGAGGAATCTCCCTACTTCGTGTCATGTACAAGGTTTTGGAACGTATCATTCTCGAGCGACTTATCAAACATCGTGAAGGAACGACCAGAGATGAGCAAACAGGTTTTCGACCTGGAAGATCGACCATCGACCAAGTGTTCGTCGTGAGAAGAGTAATTGAATCGTGGCAGCGGTTTTCAAAGCCATTACAGCTTGCTTTTTGGACTTTGAAGCCGCGTTCGACTCTCCTCATCGTGATCGATTGCTCAATGCTCTGCGAGCAGATGGAGTCCCGGAAAAGTATGTTCGGTTGATCGAGGATATGAACAAAGGAACAACAGCAGCAGTTCGTACACCTGCTCGGATTTACGTCAGCTTTCGAGGTGAAAACAGGAGTAAGGGGCAAGGAGCCGTTGCAGGACCTTTTCTTTTTCAACTTCGCCGTTGATGACATCATGCGTTAGAGTTGCAGAACAGTTTCCTGCGGATGTGATCCTAACACCATCAGGACGCTTCCTTGTCGACCAGGAGTACGCCGACGACATTGTGTTATTCGCTGAAAACGACGCAAAACTGCAAAGGATTAAGAACCTCGTTTCGAAGTATGCCGCAGCCTATGGACTTTGTCTTCGTCCCGACAAATGCAAGCAGATGTGGGTCTCTCAGAGGCCTTCAACGGGAGTTTGTGTGGACGGACAACGTATCGAACTGGTGGATGATTTCTGTTACTTGGGCTGTTTGCTGAAGAACAATGGTAGTTATGCAGCGGATATTCGACAACTATGTGCGAAAGCTACGTCTGCATTTAATTCTCTAACCAAGTGTTTGTGGTCTACCACCATCGCGAAGGAAGTCAAGTTACGCGTCTACCTATCCGCTATTCGCCCTATCATGATGTACGGACCAGAGACGTGGGCAGCACCGAAGACGCAGATGGAAAGCGTTGGATTGCACGGAGAAAGCTTTAGGCTTTTGCTTGGATATTTCTGGCCGCGTGTATGCCATAACGAAGAACTTTACAAGGAAATCGACGCAGTACATCAACGCTTAACACGAGGAAGGTGCCAGCATCTCCTAAAGCCATCTCAAGCAGCAATGGAAAGTCGACTTGGACTGCTCGGGCATATACTAGAAGAACGCCGGATCGTCTCGTACAACACGCTCTAAGAATGCTTCCAAATCCTGTCTGAAACGGCCACCTGGGCGTAGGCGAAAGTTCGGGACGAATGTGGTTAAAGAGGATTTAAAGTCACTCGGCATCGAAAGACAGTTCAGGCGCGATGTTTCGTTTCGCAGGAAATGGAATAGTGACAGCTGGATGGAATGTGTTCAAATTGTGGCTGAAGACCGTGAAAATGGACACGTCTGACTACTAGACGGCGCACCTCGGTGAAGATGCGGAATGACCGCGTCAGGCGAAAGCCAACCGATTAAGTCAGTCAGCAAGTCAGGTTTACGAGCGTGTATGCTGCCTTTAAAGGCACTGTTCGCGATAAGAATCGCCTTTCTGTTTTTTGTTCATCTTAAAACCGGCCCCATTCTGATTCCAATGATGCTTCTGGAATCGTACAAGATCTTCTGGAAATGGAGTTATGGTCCCTCAAAAATTTAGCTAAGGAAGCATGGTGGACGAGTTGTCCGAGGCTTGTAACTTCCGTCTTTTGCCGCCAATGACTGCGAGCTGACCTGAGTAAAGAGAGAAGTTGATAATGAAGGGAAGAACGGGGCTTTTGATCGGAAACCATCGCTCAACTCACGATTTGGAGTGTTCCTTTGTTCACGTCGAGGGGCAAAAAGGGGCGGGACTTCCCCACAGCGGCGGGGTTTTCCCACTTTTCTAAGCCGTTTTGCGGCTCCTGGGTAGCTTTTCGTCCCGTTTTTTCGACGCTGTTCTGCTTCTGAGAGCCACGAGAAGCGTTTGTCATGAAAAATTTGAGGATGAAGTTTATCGCGAACAGTGCCTTTAAGGAATGCCCCAAACTTTGCTAAATACGAGCAATCTAAGACGCGGTCAGGCGTCCCCGTTTTAGCGGATTCAACGGCTTGGGCGTTCTGGATCAGGTCGTTCACCTTTTGAACCGTGAGAATGAGAGCTGAGCATCTTGTCGAAGAGCCTGTACCTCCGCTCCGTTCACGCTTCACGAAAAAAAATAGCTTTTAGACAGCTTGTTCACTGTATTTATGCACCAGATTCGGATATTTATGCCAGCCAGCTCTGACATTGAGACATTATTTTGTGCGAAATCAAAACCTATATAGATGCTCTGCAGCAAAAAAATGTTTTTAAAAACTGGATTTCCGACGGAACTTACTGTCGGCATCCTCTCTGCACATATCACTAAGCGTTTCGAGGTCTGAGTCGAAGTATGGCGTCCGTGTGCAGTTCTTCTTATTGAAGCACAGCACAGCGTTTTCATATGTCCTAAAATTTGATGTGGTGATCTCATATTTTCAAGGTTAAGTAGCGTACCCACCTGCAAGAACCACCAGGCTTTCGATCTATTAATAGGGTTAAAAAGTCGAAAAGGCACGGCTTGGAGCACCTGAGGGCATCGGCAGCCTTCCTAAGCACTGATAGTTCGTCGCTGTTGGGTCCTGTAAGTCAGAGAAACTTTTCCTTGTTGCAAGACCAACATTTCAAAAAGAATGTTCTACAAAAAAGGAGAGATAAGTTTCTCTTAGAAAATCAATCTTTCAGACGCCAACATGGGCTGGATTCATCGGCGAAAAACCCGCGGTTTGGGGATATTTAAAGCCATTTATGGTAGAACAAGGCGATTTTCATCTACCGTCGCCCGCGAAATCGTGCGGGGTCGCACAAGCGCTTACGTTCCATTTTTCCTTTGAACCAGCAGCCCCATTCGAGATCCCTCATGATTCCCCCTTGGATTTCCATCATCTCTGTCTTCATCAAAGCTGTAGGCTTCCGCATACGCTTCTCGAAGAATTTAAAAAGTTTTCAAGTAGACCCAAGGTTGTCAGGGTCAAAGGGTCAATTGTCAGGGTCAATTCAAAAAGAGAGTGATCTCTATCGAATTTTTTTCAGAAGACCAAAAATTACACAGGTTTTGGCATATTTTTGAAAATTTACCACTACAAAATTAATCGCTCGTGAACCAATCTAAAAAATTTACTTTATGGACTTTGACAAAATACAAACGGTACACGAATTTCGCTCTACTTCGTTAACTTCGAAGAGAGATACTTAATAGATGTAAAATAACATAATTCAATTTCGAATTCATTACCAGAAAAAAATGTGATGAAGACTATTTTCTCACAAGGTTTCATACGACGTTTCAGAAGAGCTTCCAATAAAGAATATGCTCTACCGGTTTGGGATATTAATAGCTACGTTTCGAGAGTATACTTCTAATTTGAAATCTTAATAGTAAATTATAAATAAAAAAAAACCTCCCCCACCGCTTCGCGGCGGGAGCGATTTCACATTCGGAAACCGCAATTTCATAACCTGAGCTTGTGTATGTCTAAAGGTTTGTGACACCCTATGACATACTAAAGTTTCATCAAGTTTCGCCAGGACTAGGTCGAGACATGTATAAAAACAGTTTTTGTAAAAAGGCCATGTCAATAGATTTATGACCGCTACTGTATATGTATGAGATAAGAAGTATATAATCGTCAAAAGGAAGGTTTAAGAAACATTCCCCTTCAACAATTTGTTGTGCGTCATTCGAATTTCATGTCCACTGTACAGCGGAAGCTCATCCTAATTAATTCCACTCTTGAACTCGTTTTCGACACTTCAGAGCCCTTCAAGTTTCAGGTACATTCCCTTTTAGTTCAAGAATGAGTAATTATTTTTCGAATGAGGTAATTTCCAACTTTCCAATTAACTTACTTGACTTAATCGGTTGGCTTTCGCCTTACGCGGTCACTCCGCATTTTAACCGAGGTGTGCGGTCCTAGTAGTCAGCCGTGTCTATTTTTCACGGTTTTCAGCCACAATTTGAACACAATCCATCCAGCTGTCACTATTCCATTTCCTGCGAAACGAAACATCGCGCCTGAACTGTCTTTCGATGCCGAGTGACTTCAAATCCTCTTTAACCACATCCGTCCAGAACTTTCGCCCACGCCCAGGTGGCCGTTTCCAGACAGGATTTGGAAGCATTTTTAAAGCGTGTTCTACGAGACGATCCGGCGTTCTTCTTAGTATATGTCCGAGCAGTCGAAGTCGACTTTCCATTGCTGCTTGAGATGGCGTCAGGAGATGCTGGCACCTCCCTCGTGTCAAGCGCTGATGTACTGCGTCGATTTCCTTGTAAAGGTCTTCGTTATGGCATATACGCGGCCAGAAATATCCAAGCAAACGCCTAAAAAGCTTCCTCTCCGTGCAATCCAACCTTTCCAACTGCGTCTTCGGTGCTGCCCACGTCTCCGATCCGTACATCATCATAGGGCGAATAGCGGATAGGTAGACGCGCCACTTGACTTCCTTAGCGATGGTGGTAGACCACAAACACTTGGTTAGAGAATTGAATGCAGACGTAGCTTTCGCACATCGTTGTCGAATATCCGCTGCATAACTACCATCGTTCTTCAGCAAACAGCCCAAATAACAGAAATCGTCCACCAGTTCGATACGTTGTCCGTCCACACAAACTCCCGTTGAGGGCCTCTGAGAGACCCACATCTGCTTGCATTTGTCGGGACGAAGACGAAGTCCATAGGCTGCGGCTAACTTCGAGACGAGGTTCACTATCCTTTGCAGTTTTGCGTTGTTTTCAGCGAATAACGCAATGTCGTCGGCGTACTCCAGGTCGACAAGGGAGCGTCCTGATGGTGTTAGGATCACATCCGCAGGAAACTGTTCTGCAACTCTACGCATGATGTCATCAACGGCGAAGTTGAATAGAAAACGTCCTGCTACAGCTCCTTGCCTTACCCCTGTTTTCACCTCGAAAGCTGACGTAAATCCGACAGGTGTACGGACTGCTGCTGTTGTTCCTCTGTTCACGTCCTCGATTAACCGAACATACTTTTCCGGGACTCCATTGGCTCGCAGAGCGTTGAGCAATCGATCACGATGAGGAGAGTCGAACGCGGCTTCAAAGTCCAAAAAAGCAAGCTGTAATGGCTTCGAATACCGCTGCCACGATTCAATTACTCTTCTCACGACGACTTACTCTTTACAATTAATGTTTATATTTCTGAACTCCGGAGACAAGGTTTTCATTCGCCGATCAATCTAATGCAGAACTGGAAGCAATTTTTGTTCACAAAATGACAAAGAATCAAAACATTATTTAGTAAATGAGTATGCGCAACCTGAAAAGAGCTGAACTGAGCCTCTTTTCACCCAAAATAGATTCAGATCAATGTATCGCTCCAGCCGCTTCGCGGGTTTCACTTCAGCCTAGTGACCAGCTGAATGATTTTGAATTCAAAAACTCTTTTAGGTCGCGTAGGAAGGGACATCAAATTTACCCAACGACAACGTTTTGCTCGAAACGGTCCTCAAATGAAAATTTTATCAGCGAGGAAGCTCAAGAGAATTTCATGGTGTGAGCCGTGAACCGTAGGCCGTGAGCCGTCACTCTTCTCATTCTTCACTGTCGGTGCTCACCATCTACACTTGTCAGTCGAGACTGTCATCGCTCAGCGTTGGCAAGTAGGAGATTTTGAGCGCGTGATCAGCACCGGATGGAGGGCGCAGGGAGTTTGGAAAAGTGTGCCTCACTTAATTGGGCAGGATGCTTCAAAGAGTGTGCAGAACCTTGGAGAAAGTGGACTCGTCGTAAAGAAGAGTGTGTAGACACCTAGGAGGAAGAACAGGATTACAGATAGCAGGTCATCAGGGAACGGGCGCAGTACATCTTTCAGAATTAGCAGGAGTAAGGAAACCATGTGCTGATTATTTGGAAAGAGTGCAGGACATGTCGGAGAGTGTGCAAGCTTCTGTAGAAGACGAGTGCGGTGACCCGGTGCGGGCAACCCGATAGTGAACAGAACACCTCGGAAAGTTAGAAGGAGCAAGGAACTTGTTGCTGTTGTGCAGGACATCCCGGACGGTGAACAGTAGAGTATGTCAACGAATATTCGGAAAACGAATATTCGGCCGAATCGACGAATAATCGAATATTCGAATAATTCGATTATTCGGAAAAGTCAATTTTTCGAATAATTCGTTTATTCGAATATTCGGAAGTCAATTTTTCGAATAATTGATTTTTTCGAATATTCAAACGGCCCAATATTAGAATATTCGGCCGAATAAACGAATAAATCCAGAAAAAAATGGGATGCAGAGTCTCCGGCACATGCCCATTTTTTCTGCGGTCCGAAGGTGAAATGTCTCCAACCAAACTGGGTGCTATCTTAGCGGTGGGGGGCCAGTATGGCTGGATGCACTTGCCCCCCCCAATTTAACGTGCCGCACTAAATTTGAGCATCACCCGGGGTTTACCTCCCCTGCCAAAATCAGGATTGCAGCACGGAAAAATGGGCGTTGCCAGGTGCGATACAACAGACCCCCCCCGCTTACTCAGACAAACCACCGCTCGGACCGGGACCGGCTCCTCCCATTTCTGACGTCATCGCCCCGACAGCGGCCGAGGGGCGAACTGGCACTGCGGACCCTGTCCGGTGCGAATAGCAGCCTCGGCCGCTGTCCGGTCGCTCTAGGGGCGACAGCAGTGCGAGCAGTGTTAGCCAGACCGTCCCTTGGTACATTGCAATCACGGACCCAGCATGGAATTCCACTGCCAATTGTAGTATTTACGCTTTCGGAAGCCTCAGCTATCCTCCGTCCTTATCCTCTGTGATCGAATCTCCTCGTTGCAAAATGTGGGCGTGGTTAGTGGTGCGTGGAGCTTTGTGGAGAGGTAAAGAGCGCTTTATGAGGAACTTTCGTCGCGTCACGTAAAATGAGTGGCCATCAATTCGCAGCGTGTGCCGCGTCATTGAAAATGGCTGACGCTTTATAAGAAGCGTGCTACATGTCATGAAAAATGGGTCCCGCATTAATAGAAGCGTACTCCGTATCATGGAAGCTGAGTCACGCTTCATGAAAACCGTGCGCCGCGTCATGGAAAACGAGTCGCTCGTTATGAGAAGCGTGTTCCGCGTCAAGAAAAATGAGTCGCGCACCATGAGAAGCGTGCTCCGCGTCATGGAAATTGAGTCACGCACCATGAGAAGCGTGCGCCGCGTCATGGAAAATGAGTAGCGCTCCATAGGCAGACTGATGGCCATGTGGAGCTTTCTTTGCCCACCTCGATCAATCGCATAATTTGTAAGTTTTATTCAAGCTCACACAAGTTGTGAGAAAGACATTTTTCGATAGGAGCTAACGGAAGAAGGGAGGAAAATGAGGAAACAGCATAGGAAGAAAATGAGGGCTGGGAGAAGAGGGAATAAGAATGACGAAGAGAAGCAGAAACAAGTGAGTAAACGAAGGGAAGCCATCGGTGAAGCTAGGCTCATTGGCCCGAAGAGGCACGGCAGTGCCGATTGGGACCGAGATCGCCTGAGCGGGACTGCTGTCGCCCGGAGAGCGGCTGCTGTCACCCGAGTAGATGACTAATCCTCGCTCGGAGCGGAGAGACAGCGTCGCTCGAGTCGCTCTCCGTTCCCGCTTCGAGCGATGGTTTGCCAGAGTAGATAGCACCCCAAACTGATAAGAAATTCGGATATTGTTGGTCGATATTTTAGAAAATCCAGAGACTTTGATCGTATCGTTTAACGACTACTAATAGACCGTGAGATATGTTGGTTCGAATACTCTCATGATATAATGTGAAATGTCTTTTTCGTGGAAGTACATTGACGTAGCTTTGATCTATATAATACTATACAAAAAAGTCAGGAAAGTTGGTAGTGCCGCGAACGGGGGTTCGATTATGCGTACTCGGTCCGTACTTCTTATTCGAAAATACTCGCGATTTCGGTCGAATATTCGAACTGTTCGTATTTGAATCATTCGAACAATTCGATTAATCGGAAAAGTGACATCTTTGAATCATTCGTTAATTCGATTACTCGAAAAGTGAAATTTTCGAAAAATTCGTTTATTCGAATATTCGAAAGAGTCAATTTTTCGAATTATTCGTTCATTCGAATATTCGAAATTTTTAATTCGTTTGATATACTCTAGCGAACAGGAGTCCGCGGTCCATGGCTATCTATCCGGAAAATTATGCAGCAAATCTCAAAAAAGAAGTATGGGTGAGGACCCGCAGCTGTTCATTTGGAAAATTGTGCAGGACACCTCGGAGGGTAAGCAGGAGTCCGATATCCATTGTTATCTAAGAGGGAATGCGTAGCACTCCTGAAAAAGGTGAGCGGGGATAAGGTGAAAAGTGAGCAGGGTTGCAGGGTAAGCTACACCGCGGAACCATGCCTTTATCGTTCATATAACCAGCCCCATATTGGCGTTAGAGATCAAGCTATTCATACATTATAAACGTTGATCTACCTCAATTTTTTTTTATCAAATGAAAGACCTCATCTTAGGCGAGTGCAACTTACCTAGCTCGCCGAAGACAGGTAAGAGTGATATTGATAGAATCATCAAAAGGATTTCCATGCTGAAAAAATAATGTGTCAAACTCATCTCGGTTTGGAAGGGTAACAATAACGCGGAACGAATACAAAATATCCTCACAAGGGAGCCACAATAAGTCATAGTGACCATTCCAAATGAAGCGCACTTTTTTATAACCATTTTCGGACGAGAAGTCCGACTATGCCCATTGCAGCTGCCTGGACCCACTCTGAAAAAAGTTATAGACATTTTTTCTCTGATTTTCGTACCTATTGTACCCTCCAAAAAGCGCATTATTTTTACGAAAATCCGGAAACGGACCTCATAATCGTGTTCAGCGCCCAAAACTACTTCCCTAGGCAAAGTTTGGGTGAAGGAACATTCTCCAAGCCTTGCGCAGACTGACAGCGTTTAGGACTTGCACGGATTTTCGGTTGGGCGTTTATTTATACCCATTAGAGGGTTCTCGAAACGTTTTAGAAAAATATTCCAGATTTGACTTAAAGTTCGCTCAGAAGTGTTATTTGGGGTGCTGATCACGAAACTGAGGTTCATTTATCGAGTTTCCAAAGTTTTCGACTGTATTCGTTCACAGATTCCCATCGGGGAGAAATTCATGGCAAATCGCGACTTTTGACGATTTCCGGAGTGCTACTATAGATCATGCTCAAATTATTTCTCTGGAGGTTATTTGGAGTGCTGAACCCGAACCTGATGTCAGTTTATCGACTTTTGACAGCTTCCTGTAGATTACGGTGTGTATACGGTAAATTGGTCGAAGTCTCAGATTTGTCTCAAAGTTTCTATGTGGGGGTGCTGAAGACGAATTCGATGTCCATTTGTGGATTATGGGAATACTGAGGTAGGTTTTGCCTCATAAATGAAATAATAATAAAATGTTACCCACCGTAACCTACAGTAAACCTTAAAACTCCCACAAGCGAACCCCAGATTACCTCTACATACATGTTTTTAGCAAAATCCAGAGGAAAATTTAAAAACACCTTCAAAATTCCATGGAGTGTATGTATCGTTCCTTACCTTGCCGCGAAGCTTTGAAAAACGCTCATAACTTCTTTCAGAGTGGTTCTATGCAACTGCGATGGACATATTCGGACTCGTCGTCCGAAAATGATTATAGAAAACTACATTTCATTTGGAATGGACACTATGACTTATTGTGATTCCCTTGTGAGTTCACGAGAATCGGATAACAAAGCAAGAGTAAAAACAACCACGAGACGAAATAAAGACATTTCGGAGAACGTTCTGTCGGATTCCGCTGGGGTGGATGAGGCAGCTATATTCTTCGAGGAGATCTAACTGCGGACCATTTAGTTGTTAATAATATACAAAAAAAGTATATAAAAGAAACTCTCCTGAAAAGGCCATCATGACCGCATTAGTGGCCTTATTCCACTTTTCGGACCCGGAAGTTGGATTTCCCCTAACTACGTTCAGAACGGTGAGGTGCTTGGAACAACTATGAAGTCCGCTATCAGTTTATCTGGGAAGTAACGACAGGTCTAAAAAATAGCTATACAGTAGTAGGTTTACATTCTAGATTCGGATGTAACTTTGTCAAGAAGGGTTCCTCGAGGTGCTGATCACGAGCGCAAAGCCCTTTTTTCGATTTCAGAGAGATTAAGGTAAGTTACTGTAGGTTTATTCTAACTCGGCTGCAGTAACCTACTGTAACCCTTCAAAAGTGGGCAAAGAATTCGTAGTGAACAATGTTATTAAACTAATCAAGGACATATAGGGTTTGATGGAAACAGTAGCTGCATAGCATCTGGTGAGGTTAGGGCCGCGGCGAGGCAGGCACTGGCTCTGATTCATTGACGATAAGTACATGGGTCAAGGGTAATCAGGACATATACAACTATACTTTGGACCGAATTATATTATTCGAAAAATATTCCAATGATTTTTCGAATTTCGAATCATTCAAAATTCGAAAATTTTGGTTTTCAAATAATATTCGAAATTCGAATACTTCGTAAAAAGCTGTTTCGAATAGTATTCGACATTCGAGTATTTAAAAACAGACTTCCGAATAATACTCGAAATTCAAATATTTTTTAGAGCATAATCGAATTTTTCAAATTCGAATAATCGAACTGCACAATCATCTTTGCATTAGAAGTTTTTTTCTGATCAACCTTTGTGAATCACATTCTATCAAAGCACCATCTTGGCCTATTAACCCCACGGCCCATTTGAAGCTCTCACACGCTTGGATCGTGTGAAATATTGCGTGAGGGTGCTCGATTGGTGGGATAAGCTGGCTTGAACGGCCAGCCAACGCAAACCGTTTTTTCTCTCGTTTTCGCATTTATTGTGTAGCTGTCGGCCAGATTTGGACAGAACCAGGGTTTTAGGGGGGGAGGTCTCGGCGCTTGGGTGCAATAAGGCGCTTCCCCGTAAAGGTATAGTAGTGGTGGTCAAGCCTCGCCTAAAGCCAAGCGTCTTATGCTAAACGCGCGTGACGCGCTTGCGGAGACTATGAATACTCCAGCGCGACGCTATGGCGGAGCGGATTAAAATGGGTCCCTTTGCCGAGCATGCAAAATCTGTACATGCGTTCACTATCATAGTAGCAGAAGATAGCACTGAAACTAATTATTATTAAACAAAATGAAATTGAAGACGGATTAATAATGAAAAGGACGAAAAAGTTGTTACGGCCGCCACCATGGTGGAGCGGGCATCACGCGCGTGGTGCGCGGGCGACGCGTCAGGGGCTATTAGTACATCAACGCCACGCCCGCGCGTGCCGTATGAATAGCGCCTAACATTGTGGTAAGCCGATGAATATTTCTACAAAGTGATAGTCACAGTAAATGACAGCTCAAAACTAATTTTTAAAATCGGACTATCATTTGTGAATTCGAAAATTTTTTTTTCGAAAAATAGAAAAAAATATTCGAAAATTTTGATTTTCGAATATACTCGAAAATTTGAAATTCGAAAAAAAAATGATTTTCGAATATATTCGAAAATTCTAGATCGTAGAATTTTTACAGTTTTGCCCAAGATGATACAACCGTCCAAAGCGCTGCTTTGTCCGGGAACCATAAGGGGTCGTTTATACTTCCGCCGCGGAGCGGCGCGGCAACAAATTGGGCGGCGCGGCGGGCCGCGCCGCTTGAAAAATCGCGCCACCAGGATGTATAATCGGGCTGCGTCGAATTTACGCGGCGACGTCGCAGAATGACGTTATACACAGCCTGGAGTAGCTCTGACATAACACAAGGCCGATTGTAATGAGTGATTTCTTGAAATTTAGCTTCCTTTCGAAAGTAACGATTTGTTAATGGTGAAAAAAGTTTCAAAAATATTTTGAAATATCTTAAAAAAGATTTGGCGTAAAATAGCCTGGAAAAAATAAAAAAGTTAGGAAATGAAGTGAAATAACCAAAAATACGATTTGGTGGTCGATCATTTCACAATCGTCTCCGTTAAACTTATCAAAACGAAGTCAAGCACCATATGGAACGGAGCTTTGCGTTCACCTAGCTTGACCCACGCTCATTCCCTTATTACAGCTTTCAATAATGGCTTCATGTTTCCGTTGCGCACTTGATTTCGTTTTGATAAGTTTAACGGAAAAGCTTGCGAAATGATCAACCACCAAATCGCATTTTTTGTTATTTCACTTCATTTTGTAGCTTTTTTATTACTCCAGGCTATTTTACGCCAAATCTTTTTTTAAGATAAGTCAAGATATTTTTGAAGCTATTTTCACCTTTACCAGGAAGCTAAATTTTAAGAAATTTCACATATTTTTCCCGAATGTTCCTTTCTGGGGTGTATACAAGTCTGTTGGTACCTGCTCGTTGGTGCCCCTGCTTCTACTGAACCCAGCAGACGTTTGAGTGCACACAGGAACGTTCGAGCGATATAGCGTGCACAACTATATCGCGAAAGTATCCCGCACATTGCATAAAGGTGTCGCTGTCCGGCACACTACAGGCCTCTGGTCCATAACACCTTAGGATCCGTACCTAGGGAGTCATGGAGTCTTTGTCCACAAGCCACAATTTCGCCACCCTGAACTGTCGATCGCCGTCGAGTGATATCCAAAGAACTGCGCTATCCAGACTTCTGAGCCATTTCCATCCACCGTTTGCTGCTTTGCAGGAAACCCGCCTCAAGGATAGACCCGTCATCAGCGTCGGAGAGTACACCATCTACTGCGGTAACGCTGACGATAGGAGAGCGAGGCTGTGCAATAGCTGTAAGGAAGGATTTCAATGGTATGGTCAAGGAGTTTGGCTCAACGTCGCCGGAATACATTCGTACGACTGCGGGATCACAGAGGATTCAATCTGTGGATAGTGAGTGCTCATGCGCCCACCGAAACCGCCGAAGACAATTCGAAGGATGCGTTTTCTGAGGAACTCAATACGTTGCTGGCCAGGATACCTTGGTCAACATGCTGTTGTCGTGGGGATTGACGCAAATGCGAAGATGGGACTTGATCAGGAATCCGAAGTACTCGGTAAATGGTTCTACCCAGTGGAGCAAACATCGGACAATGGCTACCGCCTTGTCGACTTTTGTGAACGCAGTGGTCTGATTATTGCATCGACATTCAAGAGGAATCATCGCCGCCATCAGCTTACGGCAGGGACCAACCCGGCTATCTCCAGAAGAGCAGCGGAAGCGGAAGATTACAACTTTGAAACTACAGCTTGACTATGTCCTGACGAGGAATATTCCAGTATCGGACATTCGAAGATCAAGAGCTGTGTGGGATGTCGGATTCGATTCGGATCACCGTCCTGTTCTGTTGAACTTCACTGCGAGGATTCATAAGAGAAAGCGAGGGGCTCAACCTCTCCAGAGGATTGACATGACAAGTCTCAGAGATGAAGAGTGCAGAAGGAATTTTCGACAACGCGTTTCTATTCACATCGGAGCACGTACTAAGAAGAAACTTTGCGACGCGGATTCTTTTGTCAAGTGCATCCAGGACGCTTCGAAAGAGGCACCCTCGGTTGTACAGCCTAAGAAGAAGTTCGCCTACGTCTCAGAAGAAACAACATCTACCTACAACAGAGTATGTGCTCTCCGAACTGCAGGAAACTTCGTTGAGGAGAAGCGTCTGATGAGGAAGTTGCGTCGGCAGCTTCAAAGTGAGACGCGAACGAGAGTGGACGTGTAGAGCTAAGGAGTTCGAGAAGGCTTGGGAGGAGAAGAACCCGGGGAAAGCCTACACGTTGTTACGACAGTATAGCGGGGATATGAAGAGATGTTCTCCTGTCTTGAACACTACCAATGGAGTTGCAGTTGGTGATGCGACGCTGCCAACATAGAAGGATTACCTCAGTTCACTACTGAATCGTCCACAGCGCCGTCAGTACCTGAGCTCCCGCATGTCCAGAAAGCACATTACGATGTCAGTGAGGAACCGCCGACTGAGTCTGAAGTTTGGATTGTGTCCGGAAAATGAAGAATGGAAAGGCAGGTGGAGATGACAACATCACTGCTGAAATGCTGAAAGCTCTTCCTCCGTCTGGGATTCGTGAAATGACCAACACCATCCGTGCCATATGGATGAGCGAAAGGATACCCGATTCGTGGAGACATGCGATCATCGTACCTCTTCACAAGAAGTTATCCGTCACGGATCCTAAGAACTACAGAGGAATCTCTCTACTTCGTGTCATGTACAAGGTTTTAGAACGTATCATTCTCGAGCGACTTATCAAACATCGTGAAGGAACGACCAAAGATGAGCAAGCCAGTTTTCGACCTGGAAGATCGACCATCGACCAAGTGTTCGTCGAGAAGAGTAATTGAATCGTGGCAGCGCTTTTCGAAGCCATTACAGCTTGCTTTTTGGACTTTGAAGCCGCGTTCGACTCTCCTCATCGTGATCGATTGCTCAATGGTCTGCGAGCAGATGGAGTCCCGGAAAAGTATGTTCGGTTAATCGAGGACATGAACAAAGGAACAACAGCAGCAGTTCGTACACCTGTCGGATTTACGTCAGCTTTCGAGGTGAAAACAGGAGTAAGGCAAGGAGCCGTTGCAGGACCTTTTCTTTCAACTTCGCCGTTGATGACATCATGCGTAGAGTTGCAGAACAGTTTCCTGCGGATGTGATCCCCAACACCATCAGGACGCCCTTGTCGACCTGGAGTACGCCGACGACATTGTGTTATCTGCTGAAAACAGCGCAAAACTGCAAAGCGATTGTGAACCTCGTTTCGAAGCATGCCGCAGCCTATGGACTTCGTCTCGTCCCGACAAATGCAAGCAGATGTGGGTCTCAGAGGCCTTCAACTGGAGTTTGTGTGGACGGACAACGTATCGAACTGGTGGACGATTTCGTTATTTGGGCTGTTTGCTGAAGAACGATGGTAGTTATGCAGCGGATATTCGACAAACGATGTGCGAAAGCTACGTCTGCATTCAATTCTCTAACCAAGTGTTTGTGGTCTACCACCATCGCGAAGGAAGTCAAGTTGCGCGTCTACCTATCCGCTATTCGCCCTATCATGATGTACGGATCGGAGACGGGCAGCACCGAAAACGCAGATGGAAAGGTTGATTGCACGGAGAGGAAGCTTTTAGGCGTTTGCTTGGATATTTCTGGCCGCGTGTATGCCATAACGAAGACCTTTACAAGGAAATCGACGCAGTACATCAACGCTTGACACGAGGGAGGTGCCAGCATCTCCTAACGCCATCTCAAGCAGAAATGGAGAGTCGACTTCGACTGCTCGGGCATATACTAAGAAGAACGCCGGATCGTCTCGTACAACACGCTTTAAAAATGCTTCCAAATCCTGTCTGGAAACGGCCACCTGGGCGTAGGCGAAAGTTCTGACGGATGTGGTTAAAGAGGATTTAATGTGACTCGGCATCGAAAGACAGTTCAGGCGCGATGTTTCGTTTCGCAGGAAATGGAATAGTGACAGCTGGATGGAATGTGTTCAAATTGTGGCTGAAGACCGTGAAAAATGGACACGGCTGACTTCTAGGACGGCACACCTCGGTGAAGATGCGGAATGACCGCGTCAGGCGAAAGCCAACCGATTAAGTCAAGTAAGTAAGTCAGTTCCCTTTCTGCCTTCAATTTTTCTCAACGATTTCCATTTTGGAATGATGAAACATCTAACAGACGATATTGTCGTATGAGTACAATTTTTAAAACTTATGGCCCAAAACCATAAAAAATACCACTCACTGCCGCATTTTGTTCATTAATACGGATTCGGACAAGTTCAGTACTTATCTCCAACGAACTGTGTTGATTGGCTGCAGATTCACCCACCCAGCCGGTCTTCACAGCCGTAGCAGAAAAAAGTAGTTTTCGTGCTCCACGGCTAATTTAGTATGTAAACCCACGATTTTGAGGTACCCTTCAAAGTTAAGGTCACAAGTTCAAATTGGAATAGGAGCGACCTGCATCCATTTCCAGCCTCCTGTCCCAAAAATGAGCTCCCTAGCTCATTTTTAAGTGCAACAAAAAGATCGTGTACGCCGTCTAAAAAAAAGGAGATTAACAACAAAACGCGCAGTTTTTCAATTTTACTCGGAAAACCAGTGAACCGTTCTAAACCATTTCTGAGTAAACATACCAACTTTTTGCGCTCTTTTTAATGCAATTTAGCTCTAATTTCTACGTTCATTTTCAACTGAGATTTCGAAAAAGGGGTTGTGCGCGGGGCCGATTCAAAACCAAATCTGGTGGGCGCTTCGCGCGCACCACAATTTCTTGTGCAAAAGAAACATCTATAATTTTTTGTACCATAACACAGCACCCGAAGGCGGATAGAGTCTTCGAAAACGATTTCTCTTCAGAAAAATGATTTCTGAAAGCTAAAAAAAGAACTTTTCACAACCCAGCCTACTCTAAACAACGCCCAGAACCTTGGACGGAATTTTAGAGATGAATCACAAGAACAAAGTTGAGAATGTGTATGAAATAACAGCAAAAGAAGCATGCTATGTCAATGCGGATCGCACGCGGCCGCCTACTTTCCTCGGGCGGCGCGGCAGCACTTAGGCGGCGGCCGCGTGCGGCACCGTTGGAAGATTTCGAGCAGAAAACTCTGAACACCTCGCGGCGCCGCCAGGCCGCGCCGCTTGATCGATATGGCTGTATTGCTTCTCGACTAGCCGCGGCGGAAGTATAAACGACCCCTTACAGAAATGCACTGTGCCGCCCCGCTCGGCGGCCGGAGGATAAACGACCCCTTAGCCAAGGGGTTCGCATGCGCTTTCGCGGCGCGCTGTCCCAGAACCAGAAGGCTTTTTCTGAAAAATCAAATCTCTCACGGTCAGGAAAACCCGGCCGAAGCCCCGATTCTCACTAACGAACAAAAAACTTTCGGTTTCGAAGCAATATTAAAACACATGTACGAGGGACGGAGGTGGGTATTAGAGTTCCGGTATAATTATGATACGCACTCTACACTGAAAGTAAATTTGTTTATTAGGATAAAATCGCTGCAAAAAAAAGAAGAAAAACTCTATTATGCTCTCGTTAACACATTAATGACAAGAGGTCGAAGACTGTTGTTCTGTTCCGGTGAGGAGGAGATACGAGAGCCATATATAGTAATATGTGATAAATAGATATACATATGTACTAACTACATGCAGAGACACAGACAATCAAATATACAAAATTCACACTAAGATTTGTGTTTCGAAAAAAATGCTGGTCAAAAATGCTATATCACATCAATGGTCGATGACTTTCGCTGGCCGGGGCTCAGGAGAACGTCATGGTAGTTCCCTAGACCAGGGCCATCGCCATAATCCTAAAAAGAGTACATACAACTCCAGCAGAAATCTCTACTTAGTAGCCGGCATTATTACCGGGATGTATAAAAGTCGCCCCCAATAACAAATGCATACAAATTAGTACAAAATTTGATTACACACAAATCTTCTTCTGGTGTAGGCGAGCGACCCGTAAAATAGTGCGCAGGGATAAAGGAAAACGATGACAAAACTGGACTCCACACAAATATAATGTACATATGGGAATAAGTAGACACATTTCCATGGGAAAAATCTGTGACTCTGTCTCTTATTGCCTCATCGCGATCCACCGCCACAACGACGGCTTTTCGCAGCTACCGGTGGTCCAACCCGCGGGACTGATCAGAGCTGGACTTGCGCTTACTTTCCCTTCTCCTCGACGGAGTTGGAGCCGACGAGGACGGCGACACCGTGCATACGTTTGTTCTCCCCAGACCTGGTAAAAGCACAAACTGAGCGCGTATACTATAAGGTTCAACTTTCTTGATAACACGGAAATGCTTCCTACTGCGTTCGGCAATCGGTTTTCTCCAATTTTCGACCCCTGGTAAGAGGACGCAGACAAGGCGAAGCAGAGCAGATCTACCCGCTGTTGAACCGAATATTCTGGAAAAAAAAAAAATTGCCCGGAGTTCACCTGAGGATTCGCAGCTAACTTAGATTTTTACCAAAAATTTGACGCGACAATACCGCGAGACGCGAAAATGACGCGTGTCGCTGCTATCGCCCCTCAAAGAGACCTGGGCGCGTTCGGTCCCGCAAACGAATGCCGGACGCACGGCAAAGAGACGCCGTCGGACTGGTTCGGGCGGCGTGCATTCTGAGTCATCTGTCTTCGCCCCCTTTCTGCCGCGACCAAGCGTGTGGTTCATTCTACTGCAGCTCTATGCGTTGCTCTTTTTATTCTTACCTCTGTTGTGCATCGTTTCGGGAAGCCTCTGACCTTTAGAACACAACTATTCCACCTGCTGTACAGCTGGCTCCGCAAGGATGCGCAGTATTCAATGAACATGAGTTAGTAATGGCCACTGACCTGTATTATTGATCGTGATGCAATAGTCCAGTGGTGCTTTTTACTTTCTTGTAATGGCCAATGTTCCTCATTCTATTCTTCCTACTGCATCCTCCAATATCTCTCCACATTATCCCCTTCTTGTAGTATAAAAAATAATCTATATTAGCTTGTGTTCTCCCATTGCAGTGTATGCAAGAGGGACATATATTTCGGGTAACATATAATACAGTCGGGATATGTGTTTATTAGTCCAGGGAAGTTCAAGTGTGGGTAAACTGGTGTCAAATATGCATTATGTGGCGCTATCGTGCTCATTGCCTTTATTACAGCATACAGCTTGCCGGGGTTAAATTAGTACAGCGTCAGTTATGTTATCGGTAGGGAGCTCTGAGGGTTGGATCTCACGGGACTGACGTCTGGTGTCGGACCCGGGGAGTGAAAATCCATCACGATTCGCAAACAACATCGAGTTTTCAGGCCAGGCACTTGAACAGAACTTTAACAGCTGTCAAACTGCATGCTTAGCAATAGGAAGTGGAGACCAGGAGGACACACAGGTCTCTTTCTTCGGGACAAAAGGCAAGCATTTCGGGAGACAACATGCCTATTCTTTTCGGGACAACAAGCAAGCCTTCCGCGGCAAACAGTCCTCGATTTCTTTTTTAGCGCTCCGGATCCATGGATTTCTGCAAGAGTCTGATGTGGAAACGATCTCATCCATGATAAGGTCCTATCTGGTTACAGTATTTTTCCTTACAACAATCGGGTGCCCTCCATCCGATATTTCCGCAGAGCGCGTAAAGCTGGTTCCCGTTAAACGAAAAGCGCAGCCGCGTGAAGCGTGCTCTTCTCACTCATTTCCGACGAATCAGCTTAGTGTCAGAGGATACGTTGATTGGATCAGTTTGACTAGCTAATTTATACGCGGCGCACTCCGGCCATCCCCTGAGGGCTAACTCAGCTCGACGCGTCCTGCCGAATCTCGATGAGTGCGTACACCGTCGCATTGAAAGATTCTCTTTGTGCAGCAGAAAGTGTTGCCGTTAGAACTCAAGGCTGACTTCTTCAACCGCGCAAAATGTATACTTAACTCACATTGTTAGTACAGCAGCACGTCGTCCTGCAACAGGAGCACGTGCTGCAAACATTAACTGAAGAAACTTTGCACGCATTCCCACCTCAATTTAGCGCGGCAAGAAAGCGTTTAGGATCCCCATTTTAATCGATAGGGTCAAGATGGTTCCATGCAGCGGCAGCAAAAAAAAGGTGCGCCAAACACCATCCAGATGTCGCACTCAAGAACAGCTTCTACTACGGTCAACCAAACAAGGAAACTTTATTCGGTGTGGATCGTTGGGAGCCCATCACTCCCTGGGCGTGAACATTGCTCCAGAGAGTGGACTAGAAGTCACCTTTTAAGATTTCTGGACCCGAAGCGACAACTGCATAGATCTATAAGATCAGACTGCTTCGAGTAAATATATTCGCTCGTCGCCCAGATTGTCATAAGATCGAGTTTATGGCGAGCGTATTGTTTTTGGAATCGAACCCATCGAGTGGTACAGAGCGTGTTTCAATTTGCAGGACAATGCAGCTACGTGCTCCCAGGAAAGTATGCAGCCGTACTGTTCTCAAACCCGGAACAGCGTGGTGCAGTACCGGCATTGAGCCCCCACTCGCTTGCAAATGTATGTCGTGAAGGCGTGAAGTATAAACCCACCGCCGCTCATCAGCTTCTCAAAGTCACCATGTCCAATCTGTTGGCTGGTCAGATCTTGCCACGCTGAGCGTTTCGCCGGTGAACTTCCGCCGCCTACACGTTGCTCGCACAATTCGCGCATAATTCCATCGTGCTGCTGCGGTGACTTTGTAGCCGCTCGCCAGATCGCCTCTCCGACCTCGTCGCGCTGCCGCTGAAAGCATATACGCTAGTTAGAGCGGAAAAACCTGAAAATAAAATCTTGCTAAAATTGAAAAAACCCCACCTTCTCAGCCGCCAGACGAGCATCATTCTCTCGTTTACAGCGATTGAAATTCACTATGAACTTGCTTGAGCTTCGAAAAGAAGTCGTTCGAAGTGGCATCGTTCGCGCTGGGATTCCTCGTAGAACCCAATGCACGCTTCATATGTCTTCTAAAACACTTAACAGTAAAAAGCAATCTCAGGAAATCAGAAAAAAATTGGTCACTCACCATAGCGAGTTTCGCATGCTCCTGCAACCGCTTCATTCGTTCTGTCGTGCGTGTTCAGAAACTCAGCAAGTGGCTCCGGGCAGCCTTCTCTTCCCTTCAACGCTCGCTCTTTTCTAGCCACTTCCAAATCCAGTCTCCAGCTCTCTTCCATATCCGACAAATACGGCCATCCCCATTGCACTGGAACATTAAGCTAATTGAAGGCTACCACTCTTATTTCTTTTGAGGCAATTCTTCAAAGCGAAACTATAAATGCCAAAAACGCTGAATAAGGGAGCTGGTCAAGAGAATCTGCCCTTACTAAAAATAATCAGAGCTTTCGCTTACAGTATCCTGCAGTTTCGGCACAGGTTCTTTTTAGATGGCTTGATAACCCTGGTTTTTCTCAAAGGTCATAAGTTTTCTTAAACCCCAGGTACAATGCGAGGGTTGGAAAAGGCGTTGGGGCAGCACTGAAAGATCGTCCCCCGCCAGCCCTACCTAGTAAGTAGCGCGTGAGGACTTTCTGAAAGAGACCGAACGAAACATGAATTTCGAATAAATTCGTTCATTTTTTATTCTCTGAACGAACGAATTCTCGAATATATTCATTTTTTATTCCGAACGAATGGATATTCGAATATTCGAATGACGAATAACCTAAGTATTCATAGCAATAACAAGCAACGTTTCTTGAGCGGTAACTACTAAAAAGGCTTGTTCTTCTTCTAATGCTTTATAACGCCACCAACAAATAAAAAATAAAAGGGCACGACCCTTTCCTGAATCAAGATGGGCTTCAACTCCAAGAACGCTACTAAATCAACTAGGAAGACAAACACCAGGCAGGCAAACTGGGGCAAGTGACAGCAGGTTGATCCGCCCACCATGTATCACCGCTGGCCAATCGGCGCCGATATTCGGCGGGACCGTGGTTGCGTGAGTTATGATCTAGCCAATGTCGAGCTGGGTTGCACAGCTGTTAGCGTTTCTCGGCGCTTTAGATAAAATGAAAGTATACGTCGCATGTTCCAGGCATGCTCTCAAAATGACAAGTGCGCAGCCGATCTCAATTACCCAAGTGCTTTGGTGCACATTGACCTGGCCCAGCATCTGGAGGTGGCGCGCCAGTGGCGGCGGTCCCAGAACAGGCTGGGTGACCCAGCCGCTACGAGAGGTTGTGCCGACCGCGGACTCCAGATGCGCCGAACGCGACGTGTGGGTGTGCCGAGAGCGACGAGTGGATGCACCGAACGCGTGACGCGTTTGTGTGCCGGACCGCGACGCGTGGGTGTGCCGACTGGCGACGCGTGGGTGTGCCGAACGCGACGAGTGGATGCGCCAAACGCGACACATTGGTGTGTGCCAGAACGCGACGCGTGTGTCAGTGCCAGCTACGACGCATGTCGGCGCCGTACGAGATGCATGTAGATGTAACGTACCCTTAAGCCTTCGCTCAAACAGTCCTGCAGGATGTGAACTGCTGCTACAATAGGCCGCTTAACGCTGAAACATCGAAATGTCAAAAGTCCTACAACAGGTGACGTCAGCTGGGCAAACGGGCAGGTCTCAGGCTACAACTAAGTCCTCCTTATACCATGTATGCATCCATGAGATTCTATTCGGAATCCAACGACTTATAAACTTATCAACCCGCTGTCGACGCCCAGCTTGTCTGAGGAGGCAAGAATATTATGCGCCGGATTTGAACTAGTACTAGCTTGTTGAGTATTCGAATCTGAATGACGTTCGAATATTCACCTCAGCGAATATTCGAATTCGAATAATATTCGAATATTCACCTTCGCGAATAGTCGAACTCGAATAATGTTCGAATATTCACCTTTCGCGAATAGTCGAACTCGAATAATGTCTGAATATTCACACTTTTCGAATATTCGAATGTTCGAATAAAAATTCGTTTGAAAAAATTGAATATTTATTCGAGCTCGAATATTCGGTCCTCACTATAGTACCTGAGGATGGGCAGCGGAAACCCCGCTGCGACACCAATTATTGACTATCTCTAGCACTCACAGAGCAATCATCAAACGCGCCGACGCCCCTAACCATGCCCAACCCTAACCTAACAAGCCGAAAACGTGCATGCCGCTCCCGATCTGAATGTGATCGGTTGCAAAAGATGTCATCACCATTAAACTCGTCGCCTAAAAACCCACTGTACAACAATTCAGTGCCATTAGTGGAAAAATTAGGTACTTTTCCCTTTAAAACGAAAATACTGCGTTTCTTGAACCAATATCCTAAAAATACACATGAAAGTGGCTCTCACGCTTCTCAAAAGTTGTCATACTTATGCGTCATGCTAAATACAACTTTTTTCTATTACTAAAGGCAAAAAGGTGGCGCAGGGGTGATACAGATCAAGTGATTCATTATTTTGATCGTATCAGAAAACATAGAAACTTTCGATATAATAGCAAATAGTCTTCTGTAGCTTGCCAACCGAGATAGTAGAGTTTTATTCATAGAAACTTTCACCTCTCAACAACCCTCAATAATATTTGAACCTCGATCCAACATATGATACGCCTATATCGAAGGTGTTGTCACACTTATGCGTCGCAGTGTAGGGTGATATTCATGATCCTGACGTTGAGGGCTACCCAACAGTATAGTGTAGATCCCAGGTCATAATCAGGTCATAATATGTGAGTACGGTAGCTAGACTAGTGTGCAATGGCAGCAAAGCTAATTTAATTGACGCGCAA
This sequence comes from Aplectana chamaeleonis, assembly GCA_029168955.1. Lineage (NCBI taxonomy): Eukaryota > Metazoa > Nematoda > Chromadorea > Rhabditida > Cosmocercidae > Aplectana > Aplectana chamaeleonis. Next base: position 69,974 of record JAPDOI010001170.1, on the reverse strand, counting down.
AAATTGAAATTCGAAATTCGCGCCGTGGAGAGTACCGCCCGTCGTGGTGCGGGAAATTGCGAGGTGCAAACGATGGAATGGGGTGACGTAAGTCATTCCGAGGCTCTTCACACCGCCGAGACCGGTGTTTTTCTGCTTTTACCTTCTCATCACTGGTCTGCAAGGCCCTTCCTGTGCTGTGATAGGTCCACGTTCCCGTAAGTTGCTGTCATCTGCATCGTCGAGTTTGGTGGTTACGGGTCGCCATTTTCACTACGGGTTAGGATTTACGGGTCTCTGCCATTGCACTAAGGGGGTGCCTTTGCTCATATAAGGGAGCATATCTGGTGGCTTGATTGTTTTCTTTATTAGCTCATTTTTAACTGCTTTATCTGCACTGGGCCCTTGTTGTACACAATCTCATTTCTAGTTTTTTCTCTACTTTGCTCTAGGAACTCTCTAAAGTGCCCACTTCCTTATAGCTTAAGCAATAATTTCTCATCATTGATAGCACACTCATTTCTTCCATATATTTTGTTGACTGGTCATATAAACCCTTTATATATTGTGTTCGTGTAACTGTCGGGAAACGGTGTGAGCCGGTTTTTATCTAAACCACAAAAATCCAACTATAGCCCTTTGTGGAGGGTTCGTTGAGAACTAAGGAAGTTAGGCAATCAGCCAGATTTCAAAGAAAGTTAGGCAATCAAACAGATTTCAAATCACGGTTCCGAGATAATGATCAAAACCACATCGCGGGAGCAGTCCATCTGGCGCACGTGACGCGCGTGCACGCAGCGATTTTCCGACACCCGCGGAGAAAACCGCTGCGTGCACGTCGTCTTTGGGGCGTGCTAACCGTGTGGCCTCTAACAAGAAAAATAGTTGGCGCTCGCATAACGCGCTCCCACGACGACGTGCGCGCAGCGGTTTTACGCCGCGCGCGTCACGTATGCCAGCTGACCCACTCCCGTGGTCAACATCCCACAGTTCCCGTGGCGAAAGGAGAGAGCCTAGGTGGCGCCTCCTTTACTACGGTACCGTAATTCTGACACCTGGCCAATTGCGCAACTTGTCTGTTTCTTCACAGGACCCGTACATAGACTACTCCACTGGTAAGCCTTCAACGCCAGGATCATGAATACCACCCAAATTTCACCAAAGTTGAATTTAAAAACCAATTATTCAGAAAGGACGAAAATGACGCCAAAACGTGTTCTTCCGCGCTTTATGAACAACTCTTATGAGCGGTATTGATGTCCATATCAAGCATGAACAAGCAGGTTGATGTGCACGACCTCAGCGACTTACGACCCCACCTTTGGTGACCGAAATTTTTATAATACCCGCCTGAGAACTCATTTTTCGGGCCAGAATTTCCACGGCCCTTGCCACGGAACCTGACCCTGACATCAAGTACGCATCAGAAAGAAATAGAAACAATATTTACCTAAAGCTCATGCACCATATTTCAAAGCAACTTCCCAAAGAACTCACCACCAGACGCTTTGTCGACGAATTTCAACTGCTCGGCAAACTTCAACAGATCTGGGAACGACCTCTCTATCGAGTCGACAACCATGCAGCAGCGTCAACGAACGATCCGACGGCGATTTCATTATCGCCAACTAAAAACGCTATGTAATTTCACAATTACACAACCTGCAGAATTATTTCATAAAATATTTTCGACCTACTGAGTCCAAACTGGCCAGCCTGAACTCCATACACACCGCCCTTGCGACCGCTATTCATATAGTTACCAAACGCCAGAATCACTTCCAGCACACGATGAAACAACGCCGCTTCCGGGCACATTTCGACGCCGCCGTCACATGGGTGAATTGCTGAATAAAACTTATATTTAAACCTTTTTTGCAATTTTTTTCCAAAAAGACGAACCGGTTCCAGCAGCTCCACACTCTCATCAAAATCGGCCATCACCGCATAACGCTGCAGTTTATGCTCCAACCGTTCAATTTCACACAGTGCTGCCATGAATCGATCCTGGAAAAAATCACCGCCCAGTTTACTGTAATTGAACTACCATAGGCTGACGGCTGCACAAACCTCATCGCTGAGTCCCTCATCGTCCCCATGTTCCGCGTGCACAGCTTCCTCTCCTCATCGTTGGGCAGAATCCTGGAGAGAATGTCCACCTTATCAGCTGAAGGGTAGCGAGGTCCATCTGATGTACGGCCGCCATGATGGCACGCGGCTCCAGCGCCAGTTTTCGACGGGTAATCGCTGAAATCGGGTCAATTATCAGCATGAAAAGCCGGATAACACACCGCATCATAATCATAGCAACACACTCAAAGCTCTGATATCAACGTCCACGCGAACTTTCATCACCCTGCGCTGTCACCGTTCAACTCCGCATGTTCAAAAACCTTTATTCTCAGAATTTCACAGAAAACCATAGAGAAAGAAGATCTTTTTTGTGTATAACTTTTAAAAGTCTTTGTATCATAATTTTAGCAACACTTTCTATCGGAAATGGTCCGTTGCTCATTTCTCAAAACATTTTCTGTTTCGAATATGATATAGATGGGGGTATGTAATATGTATCAACGTATTTCTATCATGTCAAACGGATCCGTCCTCTCTGAGGTCGGAAATGCTCAGATTCTTACCTCTGGGCAAGGCTGGTCTGAATATCGTAGAGATTAGCGAAGCAGCACCATCGTCACTTCACAGCTGTCTACCGATTTCGTACATGATCCTGAGTCACATGGTTCAAAGGGGAGGCACTGGCAGGCCCCAGAGAGCTGTCTGCTCCTGAGGAACGTCGAGTACGATGGGTCGGTCGTGTCCAACTCCACCATGTCGGTCAATGAGTTCCGAGCCGAACTTTTAGGTCGGTATCCAAAATGACCGCATGGAGGGCGATCAATCACAACTCAATTATAGAGCATTCTCGTATGCGTCCAGTACCACACCTCACAGCACTGCCTGGCCGCCCAGTGCGCCAGGAGGAACATAGCGACTGACTGGTCTAAGATGAGCAGAACTTGTTCTCAGGTTCAGGAGGTCTTCTCGGGCAAGAAAAAGTTCAAGTTGATGGAACAGACGGGCATGCACACTACTGGCGAGATCCCGCTAGGAGCCGCGTTGATTTTCCAAGCGGATTTTTGATGGAGGCAGTCTGACGGTAAGGTGTGGCTTAGATGCTTACGGTGAGCTCCAGATAGCCTTCGATTCCTCTAGAAAAAATTCTGCGGAGTACCAGGAAGTGTTGTGAACAGGACGACTGCTACCGTTTCCTGCTCGGTTCCAGCAAATTGAGCTCACCTTCCAGTAAGAGGATGCCGACATCCACACGAGTCGCTCATCTAGGACTTGGTTTGAGCAGCATGAGCTCTCCGTTATGACTTGACCGGCGTGGTCACCTGACGGTAACCCTATGGAGAACGTCCGAGGAGTCCTGCTCCGCCATATCTATGATGTAAGTAGGACGCACAGCTCACTGGAACACCTTGAGGGACCTTTAATCGTTGAATGAAAAGCCGTTTATGTTTATATTTATGTTTATGTTCATTACATTTACATAAGGCAAATGCGCGAAAAAATGAGTTAGTTTTTCCGAATAAGAAAAAGAATAACGATTGAATACTGAAATCATTGCTATAGTTATAATACAAGGACTTTGAATGTAATATACAAACTAGATCATATTTCTTTATGATTTTCTGTTAATTTTTCGAACAGAGGTTATCGGTACGCGGAGTTGAATGGTGACACTCCGGTCGATGAAAGTTTGCGGGCATTGATATCAGAGCATTGAGTGTGTTGTTATAATTATGATACACACTGTATGTTCTCCTTACACTCACCAACATTCTGCAGCCTCTTCGTATCCAGCAACGTGTTCTTCTCTTCGTCGGTCCGCTACCTGTCGATCCGGGGCTATGCTGACTGACCGAGGTCGAACTATTGCAATCCAGTCGACCGCCGTTCTCCGGACATACCATGATTACTATTCATTGGCGTCAACTTGAACATCTCCTCCAGCTTCGTGAAATCCAATTTCTAGACGAAAAAAACGTTACACCGGTACCTTCCGGAGACACCTCGCACTAGACGTCTTAGACAAACCTCAATGATCTTCTCATCATTAAGATCCTCGAAAACTGTATTCTTCGCCTGATTCGGCTTCATTGCCGTCCAGTTCAACTGTGGGAGCTTGTTCCCAAAACAAACTGGACTATAGTCTGTCAACGAGTCTGTCGTATACCACTTGGTAGAATTTGCCGTAGGGCATTAGTCCGGGATCATACTTCCGCGACCAGCGACAGTGCATTTCGCGCATATCGATTTTCAGTCGATAATGATAGAAAGAACTGCGTCGCGTGCAGCTCGTCGCTGGAAGTATGATTCCGGCCTTGGTCTGCAATGTGGTTCAGTAAGCGACCTGTGGCGACACTTGCGACATTGAGCGACAACTAAGCAATAGATTTTGTTCGCAGGTTAGCGATCGAGTGTAATTGATGACAACAGTGAACGACTGTCGACGAGTATGCAAGACAAAGGGCCACAGTAAGCGACGACGAGCAAAACCTCGCGACCTACGACAGCAGACATCGAGCGATCTGGTGACACCAGACGTCAGGAAGCTTACGCAACTGGCAATTGTGGATCTTATGATAGAAACGACAGCAAGCGACATGCGGTGATAAGCGACACTGTGCGACATTTATGGAGTCACAACCAGGGATGTGCGGCAAACGATTTTCAAAAATCGGCAAACGACAATCGACAAAATCGCACAAAAACGGCAATCGGCAATCGACAAACGGCAAAATTAAAAACCTCGTAAAAAGGATACGAATGTTCGAAAAGTAACTGTAGAAAAATGTTTGATTTCTTCAGTATCACCATTCGTATTAAAAATAACAAAGAACAAATCGTTTCCAATAACACCACGTGGAGTTGAACTTTCAGTGCGGTATGAAAAAAACATATGAAAAATGATATGAAACAAAAACAGTTTCGGTATGACTATCTCCTTGAAAACTGGTAATCAGAATATTTTGGTGGTAGGGTAGCAATTTTTCGAGATTCTGTGGTGCCAACCATTTTCGGAGGGCCGAAGCCATAACTCCAATGATACTGAGATCGCCATAAATGATTGGCTTACGAGTAAAAAAGTCTTGGACTTTACGATAGAAGAATTCTCTACAATTTTTGAAACCCCGATTAGCTTGATATTAAACTCATACCGTTAGAACTACACCGCATTTTTAGACTCTTTTGTTGTTTTTTCCACCACCACAACAAATACTGTAGGCGTTTATTTGTTTGTAAAGCGAACATTGATCTTTGCTTTACTAACAATCGTTCAATGTTTTTGTTGTTCAACAATTTTTTTTCATATCAGATATTGCAATGAAAATTCAGCTCCCCGTGCTGTTAGTGGAAACAATCTTCGTTTGAATCTTCGCACTACGTCAACTGATGGAGGAGCGAATCAGATGTGGAAAGCGTGCTGTTATCATCTTCATCGACTTCAAAGCGGCATTTGATTGCATACATTGGCCTCGATAAAACTCTCTGAATTCAGAGTAGTAGATCCCATATGTAAAACAGCGGGAAAAACGCCAATTCGGGTGGTATCAACAGCGTCAGCTTTGTATGCTTTTGAATGTGGACGATCTACTATACATGATTGGCATCGCTGATTTGCAGTGCCAAGGTCATTAGGTGGCTCAAAATAAGGGTTGAAGCAATGACTAGAGGCTGCTGAACCAGCCTCCCAGTATATTCCTCATTCTCTAGAATCAGCCAAATATACTATCCTGCTCATTTCCGTGAAATGTTTTACTATTCAACTTCAGCTTCATTTCTGGCCGTGACCGTCGATAAAATTAGACTGTACACAGCTAAGGAAGGACTTGAACGGTTCGGGCGGAGTTGTGCACATGTGCATTAGGGTCCTAAAACTCTAATTCTGGCACGTTTTTCGGCGGACAACCTTCACGGTTTGGAGCTGTTTTCGAATCAAACTACTTTTTATGGTTTTCTCAGCAACTTTTTCCTTCACAGGTCATTTTCACCGTCGGAGAGGCTTGTGGGTGGCAAAATAGGTACCATAGGTTAACCACGAAAGTCGCCGACGGTGAAAATGTGGCTCCAAAACCCCTGTTTTGAAGTGAGGGCGCAAATAGACAGGGGGCGGCAAGATAGCAGGGCGCGGGCCAACTTTTCACTCATGTAGCGTCATTGTGGGTCGTTTCTTTGACGGTTCAAAAATGCGTGGGCGTTGTGTTCTGTGCCATACCTTTCTAATTCCGTACTTATCTCTAATTACGTTTGACGAGCGTGTACGCTGCTCTTTAAGCTTTCGCAGGGCGATCTTGTAGATGAAGACCGCCGCCTGGATGTCACACATTGTGTCGTTCTCTTGTAGCTCGCTCGCTCACCATCGCAAACTACCGCTCAATGCGGCTAGTTGGGGAAGCTATTCATTGCAGTATACAGCTGAACTCCAACCTCATTTTACATATTTCGTCGCGCAAAGTCGCTCTAGCGACATCGCATATCACGCTTCTGCGTGAGCGATTCGCCTCCGCATATTAAATAGGCAGTCCTCTTAACCGCAACGCTCTTTCCATCTGCGATTGACCAATACTTAATGTCGCCTACAGCATACCCTACACTTAAAGGTAGTCATCTGTCGCACACCGTCGCTTACACCCACTCTTTTTCATTTCCAATCTTCTCTAACCTTGTCTGATAGAAGTCTTCTAATTGTGTTCGCCGCGGGACCATTCTGACGTCATCATCAGGCCAGGAGGGTGGTGGAGGAGGTGGCCTGCTACCGGCTTTCCAGGTAAGTCCTGGAGGGGCGGAGGTGGAGGTGGTGGTAGGTGGCGCTCCAACTGTCGTGCACCATCTTGAATAGCATCTGATCAAACTCTCTGAATTTATGTAGCCAGGCAATGTGCAAAAGTATATTCCACTTACTAGACATAGTCGGCGGTGGAGAGAGGTGAGGAGGTGTGGTGCCGGCGGTCCACCTGTTACGGGAGCGCGGTGGGGCGACCGGTGGAGGGATGCTCCATTCTCCCGATGAGGACCGGGAGCGGGAGGAGGTGGAGAGTTGGGGAGTACTTCTGTTTGCTGTTGCACTTGCAGTCCAGCTAGAACACCATCACATTTGAAAATTTAGAAAAATGTCGAAATTCTCGGGAAAAAATCAGGATTACCCTGCATCGTCTTCTGAATCGCCTCCAATTCCTGGGTATCTTCTGCTCAAGCCTCCGCCTGTTGTTCTCGAGCCTGTCTATCTTTCTCTCACCTTCAAATTTGGGAAATAATTTCATGGTCAGATCCAAAAAGTCTGAAAACCCCACTTACTCATGGTCCTCATCCATGTGCCTTCCTGGAGCCTCATGCTCCTTCTGCATTCGGTCCCTCTCCCTGACTAGATCGAGTAACCTCCTTATCCAAAGCAGCTTTGTCCGTGATCCGCTCTCTGCCTCCACCTCTTGACTCGCTCATTGGCCTGGAATGTTCCGAATAGAACAAATTTCCATTACAAAACCACACAGATCCACTCAAGCATGAGACAAGGCATTTTCAGCTGCTCGCACTCCTCCAGCAGAAGTCGAGTCTTCTGGGCTGAGAGTCTTCCACCAGCGTAGCCACATCTATCTCCTCCATTCACATACGCGGGACAGTCTGGCCTGCAGCCTCATCCTGACATGCACTCGGACATCTCCTGGAGATAAAAACAATCAATACCCATCGAAATCATAGCCGGAAACCATTCGATACTCACATCAATATAATCATCCAATCCCAGCAGATGCAACTCATACTGGAGGTAAACCTTCTGGTTCAAGTCCTCCACCGACGAGAAAATGTCCAGAAACTGAACGGCCGACGAGAGGAACTCCACATGAAACTCTGAAATGAGCTTCTCTCATCCTTACTAAAAGTTTCATGTGAGCCATCCTGTAGGAAAAAAATGGAAAACGCGCTCACCGGAGCGGATTCCCCTCTTTGCGAAGTACATAAGTGTTTTGGAATCGATGCCTTTCACGATAGTCCTAAAATGCGGTGTATTAGAGCATTTTCAACAGTAGGGAAAAAAATGGATTCAGAACATCTGAAAGTACCTTATGATCCCTTTATCAAGTCTCGAAGTCTAGTGATCTTACATTTATGCGGCGCGACCACTGCGGCGGGCGGTGCGGCACATCGCGACGCACATACGCCGCCAACGTGGGTTCTGATCGCGCGCGACGATTTACCTCCGCAACCCAGATTAAACTGTACAATGGGATTCTAACCCTTTATAATGTTCAAGAAGCCTGGTTCGTGAAAGTTCATAAGATTGAAGAGACTCCAAAGCAGCTTGTTTGAATACCAGAGCAAATCGATACAACTGCTTTGGCTTCTTTAACGGTCAGCTGCATTTGAACCAAGATTTTCATATGATAAGCAATACTCAGGACGTCCCATTGTTTCCTCTTGTGGCGGACCCACAGATGCTATTAGCTGGTTTTTACATCAACTACTGTCTCCTCTACTACGGTTCGTGCCGCATCATCTTGCTAACACCAGGCAATTTCTGGATAGTCTCAAGAATAGCGACTTTTCGGCTCCGTACATAGAATACCAAAGTTCTCTGACGTCGCCTCCTTTATACCAAACATCGACACAACAGCAAAGCAGTAACAGCATGTGTGAACTCATTACGCCAACATCAGCATGACGCGTTCTCACCTCCTGATGACATGTCCAGTACAAGACATCGAGAGACTGCTCACCACAGTAGTCAACTTCAATTTCTTCAGCTTCCATAATAATCGATCTACCGACAAAAAACGCGGCTTGGCTATGGGAAACAGACTCCGCCCCACTTTCTGCCATATTGTTTATGGATAGCCTTTGAAAGAAGCACTCTGACTTCGGATGTGGTATATTTCCGCCGCTATATCGACGACATATTCTATTGCAGCAAAGGAACAAAGGAGCGCCTCCGTAGTGTTCTATCGAATCTGAACCTCACGCCATGATTCAATAAAGTTGATAGCTGAAGAACCCGGATCGGACGAGTACCTACCGTTCCTGAACACACGAATAAGGATTTCGGATCATCAGGTTCAGACTGCATGGTACACGAAACCTGCATCGAAAACGTGCTATAATCCATGCCTGCGTAGCTGTGTCACCCCTCATTCATGAAAAACAATGTGGTCAAGAATTTGGTATATACAGCGAGAAGCCTAACAACCCATAAAAAGGAGGAGGTTGAGAGTCAGTTGGCAAGGGCCATTATTGAATGAAAACGGTTATATGCAGAGCAACATTCTACACCTGGCGACCATACCGTCACCCTCTGTCCAATAATACTGCACTAACCATCCCCTTTGTTAACGTAATCGTTCGCCAAAGCATGTCAACGTGGCGGTCCGTAGATCAGCCCTTCCCCTTCGTCTCGTCTTCCGTCCGTCCCTCCCACCCTCCGCCAGCTACTCACGTCGTCTCGCCCTTTATGAAGATCGTTGCAGTAAGGAGCGGATGTACACTACTGCACAGGAACACGAAAATCTGTGAGATGCAGAACGTGGTTTACAGGGTACGATGTGAGGCATGTGGACAGTTCTATATTGGAGAAACTGGAAGGCCCTTACGATATCGCCTTGATGAGCACATGAGAGCGCTACGGGCTCCCCAATCTTACCCGAACAGCGCGTTCTCAAGGCACAGGACATCTTATCATACCTTCGGAAACATACCGAGCATGAGTTTCGAAATCGTGCACAGGAATATATCGGACACAGCTGAAAGGAAGATTAGAGAGGCCATAGAGATAAAGAGACACCTTCCCCCTATGAACAACAGGGAGGAAATGAGAGAGGCACTGAGGCTGCTAACATCACACACAGATTAGAGCGTGATAGGACTGAACACCACCGCCATCTATACACCATTCCTACTCATGGGCATTGGTCATTTTTCAGTCCTTGTGGGTCGCGAGTCGGTCATCGGCGAGAACTCTCTTCTCCCTCTCCTTCCCACCAGTACGTTCCTACCGCCTCCGCATCTTTCTTTGTTACATACATAATTTTATAGCCGTCTGAAGAAGGGTCTAAGACCCGAAACGTTGCGGATAAAGGGATTTTACATCTATCTTAACGCAGTATAGCTTCAATATCTAACGAATATCCAACCTTCATGAAGCTAAGGAATCAAGCAATTCTGAATACTCAGACATTAGCAGCCGTCGGACCGAAGACAGATGGTGAGCTGATCTGCGGTCCGAACACAAACATTCCGAATCCACTCAGACAGCAACACCGGTCGGATCGAAGGCGCACGGCGGGCCGAACAACGCCCATGCCGTGACCGGACCGCCTCCGTACCGTGATCAGCCCGGCGTGGAAGTATTGCCGGGTCGATACCATGACGACGGCGGTCGGATCGCGCAGCGAGTGCTGTTTGGCCCACCGTTCGATCTTCTCAGACAATTACACCAGTCGGATCGCTGGCCAAACAACACCCATCCCGCGGTCCGACAGCCAACGTCTTTAGATGAACCCGGCATGGAGACACTGCTCTAAGCTGTCCGCGATCCAATGGTCGAACCCAACGTGGCCGCAAGCGTCCTCAGACTAGCTCTGAGAGGACGAACACCTCTCTTAGAGCGAAATTGCCTGATCTTAACTTTCAGTACGGATACAGACCGCGAAAGCGGCGCCTCTCGACCCAGTCGATAAATTTCGCATCTCGATAGTAAACTACGGATAGTTTCTGCTAAGAGGTGTCAAAAAGGATACCACAGGGATAACTGACTTGTGACAGCCATGGCGTCCATTGCTATGTTGCTTTTTGATCCTTCAAGGTCGGCTCTTTCTATCACTGTAAGGCAGAATTCGCCCAGCTTTGGATTGCTCACCCACTAATAAATAGGAAACGTGAGTCGAGTTTAGACCGTCGTGACGCAGGTTATTTTTACCCTACTGTTGGCTAATCGTTGCTGAACTAGTAATCCTGCCTAGCACGAGGCGAAGAGCCGGTTCAGACACTTGGTTCATGGACATTCCCAATCGATTATTGGTCCTAAGCTACACTCTGGAACGTTTTTACGACTGAACGCCGAAGCGTTCTGACCTTCTCTTGGAGACACAAGAGCTAAATTCCACCCTTTCGACTTTTCTGTTGATGTGGACGAAAAAAATTGCACAGCGTCATCTCGCGGGGACGTATAGCGCTGGCCGGACTTCGGTAAATTCTTGCTAATAACCAGAAAATTAAAAAAATCAAGTTCAATGAAGGCCAACTAACCAATCTGAACTGATCGAAAGCATCGCTGACCAACTCCTGACCACCTTGGACCATGCATATTGACGACAGCATTTGCATTACCAAGGTTTTCGTCCTAAAATTTCACGAACCTTCATCAGCCGCACACCTACAGTAACCTAACTACAGTTCAACTCCGCATCGCCGTTCAGTCCGCAAAGTGCACGCTGATTTTGAAAGCGTGCTGCGGCGCGGTTGCGAGTATCCTCAGACAGAGATGAGGGATCACCCCGGCGGTTTTCGTCTTTGATGCCCGGGTGATCCCACCCGAGTGCCTGAGGATACTCGCAACCGCGCCGCGGCACGCTTTCAAAATCAGCGTGCATTTTGCGGACTGAACAGCAATGCGGAGTTGAACTGTAAGTCTATATCCGCAAAACCATTCTTTGAGATCAAAGATCTTATATAGAATCCTTGATCAACACCCAACTGAACCACAGCCTCTAACCACGACTATGGGTCGACCCCTCTTCCTTCCATCTAGAATTTTTCAACAATTTTATAGCTATTCCTGCCAAATTTTAGTTTTCAAGCCAGCACTTATATCCTCCCCTCCACAAACTTTCATTCCTGCTCAAAATGTTCTGTGATCAACCCCAGCTCCGCCAACTGTGGTCCATCGCCTCACGAGCGAGATTTTTTATAAGCAGGATTTTTTTCTCAATTTCGGAAATCCAATTTCGGAACGCCTGAAACCATCGAAATTCGAAAATTGTAAATTCGTTCAGCAGAATCTTTAACAGCTCCCTGGTGACTGTGCATACCAAAAAACCTGAGCTTATCATTCTCAATTATTGAATAATTTTCATGCAAATACAACCAATCCAGGCTTTCTGAAAAGTGAAGACGGACCCCGAATTCATATTAAGCGCCCGGAATAGCCCCCCTAGAGATTCGTTGAGGAAAAAAAGTGTTGAAACTTCTAGGTCTCGTGAATAACGCCGACTTTTCCACATTTTCAGACTATTTATCAGAAATCGGAGAGCCAAAAACCATCCCTGCTCACGAGACAACGACCGCTTGATCCTGGTCTTCAAGCACTCAGAAAATCGCCGCCCTCAATGCGTATCAAATATGCATTCAACTCGAGTGACTACACCCATCCAAAGGCTCTATCGCAGGTGCATATGCTCGAAACAGCAGCACGTGCTGCAAAATTTAATCGCAGGAACACGTGCTGCAAAGTAGTCCAGCGCTATTGCAGCAGTACACCGACACGCGGCGCGGCTGGCACACCGATACGCGACTCGCCGTGCACCATCTGCGGCCGCCAGCGGTTAGACTAGGTCTCCAGCGGCTGGACAAGCCAAGCACCGCAAACTTGGGTAACTGAGCCGGCTACGCTTCCCACATCCGAGGGCAGCCTCTAGATGCGTATCATGCACGCATTCAACGTTTTATTTTTTGGGGCACGTGCTGGTATTTGAAACACAACAGGAGCACGTGCTCCCCCAGCAGCACGTTCCCTGACTGTGCTCTAAACCGCCTTGTTTTCGAATTTAATGCATATTCGACACGCATTGAATGCGGCGATTGTCTGAGCAAATCGGGGACACCAACGAAACTACCGTACACATATCGTAACCACTCAGGCGCCTGAAACTCAACGTAAGCCTTCTCAAAATCAGAAACCCCCTATTTCCTATAAAATTTCAGCCACACCTATAAAATCGAATAAAAGCCAGCGCACATAAAAAAAACAGAATTCATCCTCACGCTCCCTCCACTAACCCTGAGTAGACTGAACTGTGAACTTGTGTTTAGAAAACAGATAGAAATCACCTACCGCAGGCTCTGATGTAATATACTCCGCACAATGCAGTAAATCGCCCTCGAGTCAGCGAACACCAGTTCGAAACCTCGCTGGAAAACAGGTGGTTGTGAGGAGTAGGTCAAAAACCATCGACAAACGAGAGGTTAGGAAATTTTCCAAATTTCTGACTTGAAAAGTTTTTTTTACAGAAATAAAATACCCAAAAACCACTAACCTTATTATTCATAATGGCCCTCAGGCACATTATACAGACATGCACATCATCCTCCAACTCTCCAACATTTTTACTAACTTTCGTTGTTCTTCCTCCTATAGAATGACCTGAAAACGAAAAAAATGAAAAAAACCAAGTCTTCAAACTATATTCTAAACCCACTTTTCCTAAACAAAGACGATGATCCTCCTATGGTCGAAGCTGAAGAGCTTGACGGTATCACATGATCAGTGAAATCAGCAGTGGAGCCCGTAGGGGTTTCAGAACACCTGAAAGACTCAATCTTACCCACTCATAAACTCCATGAACCTTTCGAGAAAACCCTAATATCAAACCCACGTCTGAGAAGACGCCTCCAGTAGCAGCTGATTCATATACTCAACTAACACTTGCAAGCCATTATTTGGCGAATTCAGGAACTGAATCACCCAGCTGAAAATTACATAACTTTTTTTCTATTTTTTTCCCGAAAATATGATAAATATTTTCGAATATTCACTCACTCCACGCTATTCGTCCGTAAAGAAATCTCAATATGTTTCAGAACTGCCGTCGAAGTCTCGTCACCCAACACCTTCTTATTCTTCTTCAACGCCTTCTTGTCGAGGAAATATGAGAGCTTTGTCAAATAGCTGGCCGGATCCACATGTGCATTCATGCCTTGCTAAAACAATGGCGAAATTAATCAATTAATCAATCTGGAAAATTTTGAATTTTTTCGCAGGAGAAAATGAAGTAAAGCATCCAGCTTCGCCTCAGACTGTCACCGGCCAAGTGAGACTCGCTGAACCCACTCCAGCCTCAGTCAAAAATAACAGCAACTGCGGCTGGCAATGGAACAGAAGCTGCGTTTGCATTGCTACAACAGCACCAGGTGCCGCCGAGCTCTGACAGTTTCGGCCTAGAAATAGCCGTGAAATGGTGGCTTGCCGCGCAATAGCCGCGTAACAGCCTCGTGATAGCCGCGAAATAGCCGCCAAATAACGATGATTGCCGCGAAATAATGTTCGCCGCCAAATCGCCGCGGAAAAGCCGAGAAATAATGCTCGGCTAATTCGCGGCATTTTGGAGGTGAGCATTGTTTGGCGGCTATTTCGAGACTATTACGCGGCAATCAGCCATTTTGTGGCTATTTCTCGATCCGAAATCTCAAAGCTAGGCAGCACTTTGTGCTGTTGTAGCAATGCAAACGCAGCTTCTGTTCCATTCTCAGCCGCAGTTGCTGCTCTTTTTCACTGGAGCTGGAGTGGGATGAGCAAGTTTCACTTCGCCGGTGATAGTCTGAGGTGAAGCTACGACGCATTCCACATGCATGATTCAGATGTCGACCCCTCCGTGTGTTCAAATACCCAAGTTTAAGGTACTTGAACCTCGCTCAGCCTCTGAAGGCCCCGGATGGCGGCTCGGCGATCCGATTACTAATGATTACTTCTTGTTATTTCTCGGTTATTCCTCGGCTATTTCTCGACTATTTCTTGTCCGTTTCGAAAGAAGCCGAGAAATAGCCCACCACGAGCCGCTGCGGGACCCGGTGGGCTACTTCTCGCCAATTTCTCGGCTATTTCGCGGCAATTTCTCGACAAAACTTTCAGAGAACTGAAATCGCAGCGACAGTAGTTCGGCCTATTTTAGAGTTCCATCGCAGCGCGGCGCGATGAGATGTTTTCTGTGAGCATCGATCGATAACGCGCCGCTCGTCGATTTGCATATGAATCATGAAATCGCGCCGAGCCGCGGTGAAACTCTGAAAACCCCCTTTTCCTCCCCGCGAAAGGCTCAGGTAAGACTAGTCGTCCAGCATATGCCGAGAATGTGTCGAGAATCAAGAAGTTGTTCAGGAAGTGGAAAGAAGTTGTCCGAAATTTGGCTGGATTGGAAAGTTGAATATTCAAGACAACGGAATAGTTGCTAAAAATCGGTGAAAATTCTGGACAGCTATTCCCCGAAACGAATGGGTCAAAAATGTGTCGAGAATGCAGGATTTATCGAAATTGAGCAGGCTGGTCCTCGATTATATATTATTTCACTGAACTCTTCATTATCAAATTTACATGCGAATTTTCATGCTTTCTTGTTTTGGACTATCGGGTACACCAGAAGATGGGATTTCAAAACCAGTGTACGCGATGAATCTCGTTTTTGAGTTTTCAATGTGAAACACTACGCTGGCTGATGTTGGAGAGGGAAGAGGCAGCGAAAACAGGCCAGTTATCGATGAAAACGACCGCGAAGTAGCCCAGTACGCCTGCATAGCCCGCCCCGCCCCCGTTCTGACGAGCTTGTAGCGCCAGGGGCGTCTTCGATGAGAAATCGCCAAGCAACTCCGCCACTTCCAGCCTGATCGATTCGCGCACATTTCGCCCTTAGAGTGTGCTTGCGGAAACTAGCAGGGCGCGTAAACTCGTCCGCGCCCTGAACCCTTACGGACGTTATGAAAACCGCTATTTTAGCCTAATCTGAGAGCTTTTTCTTAGCTGTTTCTTCACTATTCGTTGACTGACGACCAAACAACCCCATTTTTTGAGTCGAGCTTGAATATAATATCCATCGTGAACACTGCCTTCAAAATGAAAATGGGAATTATGAATCTTGATTCGAATAAATCTAGAGCGAGTCTGTTCTGACAGGCATATCGAACTCTTTAACTTCTGTTTCCGAGTGTGATTTATTTCCGTTCGTCGCGTGCGTCTGCGTGCGTACGCTGCGTCTTCTTCTCCCGACAATTCATCGCTGTCTCTGCTCTCGCTCCACACAAGCGCGCGAGGGAACAGAGTAAATCTGGCTAGGAACCAGAGGATACCTTGCAGGAACTGTTTAGCATTGCCCAGTATCCTATACGAGGTATATTGCTCAGTCATTTCCTGGATAGGGGTGTTTGAATTTCAAAGGAGTCTTTGTTGATAGTGCATTGGTGCTGGGCAAGACAAATGGCTGCACATGTGGAACGCTTTCGAACATCCGCAGCATATACGATGCACTGTTTGCCGCTGCCGCAGACGGGTAAGTCATGTCCAGTTGGAGTCGCACGTCACGAAAATGCTTTTTCATGCAATTTCCGCTGTTTTACTCAACGGTTGGGTAGAAGCCCTAGTGTATGGTATGGGCATACAGTAGTGTAGCCGCTCTCCCTCGTTTTTGAGCCGGCCGAAGTAAGTTTTATTAGACTTTTCATGTCGAAATCTCCTTATCACTATTATATTTTGCCATGACCGACCGCTCCCCTGCTTGCTCCATCCGGACTCATCTGGTCAAGAATGACTTTATGGGCACGTGTATAATTGTAAATGTATAATTGAATGGTAATTATCAAGAACTGCCGACAATCGGGGGAATGTTATCGAGTATTCTCCAGAATCTGCGTGAGTTGTCATCCATTCACAAATTCGCCAAATTCTCGGCAACTAGGTTTACCTCAGTAACTAACCCTTTCAGGGAACTTACTACAAGGCCACGATAGATGCCGCGTGGTCCACACAAAAATTGTGGCAGGCCCTCTGAACGAGCGCCAAAAAAAAAAAACCTTATGAAACTCTAGGAAAAAAACTCACACTATCCACCACCACCTTCCATTTCTTCTCATTATTATACTCTTTCAATATTCGCATTTTATCCACCGGCAGATCCATTTGTTTCTGAAAAAAAAAGATTTTCAGTCCGCAAATTATTTTCGGCGCTCTTCATGTAACCATAATTGACAGGGCCCAGCGGGGCTTTGTAGCCCATCTCGATGGAGCTATGACCCCACTCCCTTCCTGACCACAATTTTCGAAGAAAAATGTCCAAAACTGTCAGAATAGCCTCAAATTATCACGAACACCTCTCCAAATTACACATTTTCCCTATCTGAGACAAGTTTTTATACAGTGCGTTTCGTTATATACTTCCACCCTGAATTTTGAAGACATCGCCCTTCAGCGTTGTGCTGGACCTTTACCACTATCATGAGCCAATTCAGTGTGTTGAAAAACCTACGTATGCTTATTTCGAGAATTAAGTCTTTTCAAGAACATTTTTTATAAGGAGGTGCCTCCGCACCCGCTCGTGAATGGTCTCCTACCAGTTGCGCTGGGTCTCGGTAAGGCTATCCTACAGACAGCTGCTCAATGGTCAAAATCTGGTCAAACCCTCTGCTTGGGCGGAAGTGATGTTAACGAGAGTGTCAACGAAAGCTCTCATTCATGCTGCTTGAAAAGTAACAGAAAAATAAATCTCGATTGCTCTATTTGTTTCTATTTATTTTCTCAATTAGCCATCCCTTTTGGAACCCCAAAACTGTTGGCTGCTACGGATCTTACTCAACACAATTTTTTCTCTAAGTGATCGGCCACTGATTTTCGACGAGCTTATAGTCAAAACGTCAGATCTTTCAAATAGAAGCACTGTTTTTGCGGGCGAGAAGCTTAGTTTGGTTTTAAGCTTCTTTTTTTAGTCAATCTGGTTGTATATTAATTGCTTTTATGTTTCTGTTCTCGACACTGCATTTGTTTGATTTGTTTGTTATACATATTGTTTTTTTTCGACGCACCTTAGCGTGCATTCTAATAAATAATAAATAAATAATGAATAAATAACTCTTTCATCGATTTTCGCCCTTTTCATAATACACTCCCACTCAGTCTGAAAAAGAAATCATTCCACAATCGAAACGAATTCACACATATCAGAAATCCACATGTGCTCCACGACTCGCAGCTAATTTGTGAAGTCGACTTGACAAGCTGTTCCTCGAGTTACGGAGGTCCGAGGAGTCAAAATAGCTCGCGGTGTCGTAGATCGGTTTTTAGCTCATCAGTTGAGTGGAACTGTCGGTAGCTCATGTATACCCCACGCGTGATGATTGGTAAAAGGTTCTTCATATCGTTTTAACAAAGGTTACCCGCTAACTAGACCAAAGCTTTAATGTTATAGTGCCAAAACCTTGGTGGAAAACATCCCCTACGGTGTATCCTACTGGGATCTTAGTGATCGCTGCCCTCTTCCTCCCTCAAAAAGACGAAAGGTGATAGTGCGAACGTTTTGATACTCTTCTAGCCCCGTTGTTAAGAGTCACAATTCATCTGAAGCCAGTTGTCAGGACGCAATGCCCTCCACGTCATCAAAGATCCACCGCCAAAGTTGTGCCGACAGAAGTATTGGGTTTGTCGCTTCAAGACACGTCGACCGGATTTCTTTCCACCAGTTATGTATAGATCGGCACCCTTCCCGTTGGGAATGGTCACAATGACATCATAGACAATTTTTAATGAGCACGAGCTGCTCTCATATTCATCCCAACCAGAATAGCATTTTGCTCGAATCGGCTGTCATGTTCCTTCGCACAACTCAGAGAATAGCGGCCTCCTGAGCGGCTTTTAGGTTAGGAGACTTCTGAATCACTCTTCCAGATATCCTTTGAAAGCATTCTGATGCCCTTCAGACAGCGAGCTTAGACTTAGGCAGTCCAAGTTTATTCTGGATCTCGTTAACTCTAGCCGTTTTGTTGGATTTGCGCTTACGGAAGGATGAGTCAGAACCGTGGCCGTTGCCCTCGATCTAACCAAAGCATTTGATTCTGTTAACCTGGGACTTCTGTCCGAGAAACTATACAACCATGGCAGAAGCGTTGGATCGCAGCGTTAACGAAAGGTCGTCGGGCCAAAGTGCTATTCCAGAATCACGTCTCCGATGGTATACCTATAGCAGCCGGTGTCCTGCAGGGTAGAGTTTTGTCACTTGCCCTCTTCAGCCCGTACATTGAAGACCTACCCGAGCCTCCTAAAGATATAAAAATTGTTGCGTATGCCGACGTTACGGCCCATCATGTGCCGTAACAGCGACATACAGGTAGCCGCAAACAAAATCAGCCACTAACTACTCGAGCTTAAAATCTTTGTCGATAGTATAATGCTCACAGTTTCCGCTGCAAAATCTCCTGTTTCGGTTTTCACATCTGACCCAAAGGAACACAGCGCCCAGCCTGACGTCAGGTGGGATGGCGACCTTTTGCCCACAGCAAAATTTCCCAAGCTGCTGGGCTTCATTTTGGACCCATCGCTAAAGTTCCACAAAAATGCTGAAAAGAAGCAAACAGTCGTCAAGGCAAAGCTCAACGTTCTGAGAGCTTTGAGAGGAACGTCCTCGGGTTGCAGCAGAGAGAAAATCTTGACGACATATCGAGCCATTCTGCAGCCAGCATTGGAGTACGCTGCATCATAGCAGCACATCGTGTCGGACAGTTCCTGGACTAAGTTGCAGCGAGTTCAGAATGCTGCACTTCGAATCGCCACCGGATGTGCGAAAAGCTATCCGATTGAGAACCTTCACGCCGAGGCCCGCATCTTGCTCGTGAAAGAGCATTGCCAGCTCCGGGCTCAGCAGATGATCATCAATGTCCTTAAGCAGCCTAATCATCCGTCGAGAAGACTATTGAACCCCGTAAGAGAGAAATCGATCAGAGTGCCGTTTACCGATGCTCCGAACAAAGTAAATGTACTGGGATGGACCGACTCGAATCAAGAACGGCTTCGTCTCTTGCGCGCGGAGCACACAAAGTTCATCAAGGATCATCTTGCCAAAGCGGCTGTCAACATTATTCTCGGTGATGTGCCGCCTAGGGTATGTGGTACCGTGTCCGAGCTCGGTAGGCGCGCCAGAGGTATCCTCGCTTCGTTACGCTGCGGACAATCTCCATTACCTATGTCATATCTGCACAGGATCGACAATAGCCAGACTGATGTGTGCCCGGAATGTGGAAACCAAGGCCACGACACTAAGCACCTATTTGATTGTCCGAAGAAACCAGCAACGCTCAGTACAATAAACTTGAGGACGAATCCAGTGCCGGTCGCCTAGTTCCTCAATTTGTGACAAAGCCCTCTCAGTGGCTGCAAAGAAGAAGAAGACGAAGAAGAAGACTTTTGCTTCTGAATTTGTTCTTCATCGCATCCAGAAAGCTTCTACGCTCGTCCCAATCATCATTCTGAACGAAGGCGTCCGTACGTTTTCATAAAACTAGAGACGAGTCAGTGGATTCTCTCATTTCGACCATGGATGCGACAGTTCCTAAACTCGGCGTCATGGGAGGCCCAGATCTTGGATTCATCCACCCTAGACAATTGAGGATCACGATTTACGCAGAAAAGGGAAGTTTTCTTCAATTTCGACCCAAACACAAGTTTGGTTGGAACAGAAAAGTCCTCTAATAGCTATTTATGCAAGGTGGAAGTATATTACAAAACGGCAGGAAATTGAAAAAAGTGTTGTAAAAATGTTGAGAAATCAATTCTGGAACCATGGATATTTGGGTTTTTCAACACCCTGAAATCGCTCCTCACAGTAGAATAGGCCTAGCTTAATGCTTTGAAGCGATATCTTCAAAATTCTGAGTGGAAGTATATAATGAAACGCACTGCAGTCTGTCAGAATGAAACTGTCCGCCCACGCGGTCGGTGTGCGTGTAGAGCGGCCATTTTTGGAAGCTGACTGATATGTTATTCATCATTCGTCAAAAATTCCTGCTGTTCCGTCAACGGGTCCAGAAACATGTCTTCGCGGTGACCGCCCGACACGCACGCCGACTGCGTGGGCGGACGGACACTCTTATTAAGACAAAATTTACGACCTCAACCCGCCCCTCACCCATGCGTCCGTCGCAAAACCGCCGGACCCTAAAAATAGGGAACCCATCGATGAAACTTCCAAGAAAAAAACCGTGTTTCACCCTTGGAAGCCACCCCCAATCCGCTCGCATGACCCCCGCTGCACCATTTATACTTTCTCCGCCGAAGACAGTCTCTCTCTCTCTCTCTTACAGTAATGAAAATTTCGGTCAAGGATCTACTTTCATGGCCTATTTCACATACACACAAAGACAGCCCTAAGCACCCAACAGCCCCTTCCCCCTATATTCCATATTTCCCACAAACAGCTCCAAACTCTGAAAATGGGAAAAAGAGAAAATTTTTGAAGAAAAACCCGTTTTTACCCCCAAATTTTCCCTGATTGACCCCAAATTTTCATAGGAAAACTCCTCGTTTAGGGCCCAATTTCACACCTCATTTCCCAGTGTAAACTCCACAGAATACCCTACCACCCCCATGTGGCCCGGAAATCTCCCATTTGAGTTTCCGTGAAGTTCTCCGGCACACTACACGTCTCGGCTATTGTTGTACAAGACGTGCGCGACGACACTCAGCGCGTTTGCTTGTGCACAGCAAAAATGCCTACCCAGCCCGAACAATGAAATCGCCATTGTTAAAGAACAAACACACAGCTGGCGTGTTGGATTCCCCTAACTACCGCAAAACACCCGCCTCGGTAACCATAACCCATACACACAACAGTTCACGTTTACATTGAAATATAATATTTTCGAAAAAAAAACTGCTCACCAGCACTTGATCAAACATGACCGCCAGCTGATCGTCCGGTGGCATCGGAGGCAACGGCGGTTGCCCAGGACCCAACATGGTTCCTGGAAGAGCAAGGTAAGTCCATTTTCCGGCAACTCTGGGTAAAAAACGCTTGGAAAATTCCAGAAATAAAAAATTAGTAATATAAAAAAGTATAAAAATAAATAGTATCATATGGTTTTCCCGAGCTAGGCGACCCTTACACATTTTTGCACCAGAAAAATCGACCTCCCTCTTCGAAATTTCTGATCCTTCATACGTCATGCCTTCTTGAAGCAACCCTGGAACATCACCAAACGCCCTTCTAACCAGGGACCACCCCAGATTCAATTTGCGATTTCGAAAAACAGTCCTTTGGGACAGGTGGGAGAGAATAAACGATTTTATGTTTTATAATTTCACTGACGGCACCTGGAAAGACCAGAAAAATGTTTAAATTTTGATTTTTTGGAATTTCATAAATTGGAACTCTTTCATTTGGGCGCTAACCACAAATACGAGGTCAGTTTTTCGGAAGATTACGGTATGTTACTGTAGAAAAAGTACATAATCTCCTTGTGACTGAAGCAGTCGTCATCTGAAATCGTTCACATAGTTTGCGCTGAAAAATGTTTCTAATCCTGCAATCCTTAAAGGCATCGTACGCGCTAAAATCCACTTTCCATTTTATGCTTAACCCCTTCCTCGGGCTCCTGTGAGAACGTACAACGAGCTTGGCTGCTCAAAAACGTACCATTGTGAGCATAGAGGAAGTGGAAAGTAAGGAATTCCGTCAAAAGGGCCCGGCCCTTCCGTCAGTCATTTGGCAATTTCGCAATATTTGAGCAGAACGTCGTGTCGCTAAGTTCAGGGCATGCCACTATACGCTGACGCACCGTCGGACGAAAGTGGCATTATCGACTGGAAATTTCTCGTCACACAACGAGCGATTGCTTCCAACGCTGCGCCATTGAACGAATTGTAAAACTGTTCCTTGCGCCCTCCGCGTAACTATCCCGATTCGATGCCGGCGCGAAATACAAATGATTTTCAGAAGTTTTGTTAAAACGTTTTTTCTTGACAAGTTAACGTTTTTGAGCGGGCTTTTCGCTACCTTTAGTCACTATAGGGGGCTAACATCTCGAAAATGCTTAAAAACGAAACATGGTTTTCAGCGCGTACGATACCTTTAAAAGCGAAGTAATTACGCGCTTTTGATGTAACCAGGTGCATTCAGTGACATTTTGAATCTTACTAGGGAACCTCACATGGCCCACCCCACCATTTAAAAGATGATGACCGTTTTCTGGTCTATTCTGGTCCGCTGTTTCTGAATCTGACATCGGATTTTGCAACGGACACCTCTGAACGAAGTTATGAGCGTTTTTGAAGCTTCGCGAAAACATAAGGATACCCATCAGCCAATTTTTAGGGTGTTTGGAAAAACATTTTCAGATTCGGCTCAAAACTTTCAACTGGGCGCTGAACGCGGATCTGGGGTCTGTTTGTCCCTAGACTTATGGTTACTGTAGGTTACGGTAGGCATAGCGCCTTTTAACTGGCTTTACCTACCTGAACCTTTCGAAAATCAAAAAAATGGTCTTCAATTTCGTGTTCGGCGTCCCAAATAACACCCACAGAGAAATTTTGAGCCAAATCTGAGACTTTGACCAAGCTACCGTATACCCACCGTAACCTACCGTAATCTGTCAAAAATCGATAAACGGATTGCAGTCTCTGGAAAGTTTTTTTTCCTTACTTGGTGTCTGAGAACCAAATAGAGCCCAAATCATTTCGAGATTCAAGCGAAAAAATGATTGATCGGATTGTTCCAAAACATTCGGTCCTCCCTATAGTCCCTAGTAAACTTTTACATTTTCAGATTTTTTCGAATAATTCAGAAATCGACACTTTTCGAATATTCGATTTCCCAAATAATTCAGAATTTGGACTTTTCCGAATATTCAGTTTTTTTTGAATAATTCGAAAGTTTTCACTTTTCGAATAATCGGTTTTCAGAATAATTCGGGATTTGGCCTATTCCGAGTATTCAATTTTTCGAATAAATAGTCGACTTTTTCCATCGACTGTCGAATAAATAGTCCGACCCCCCCCCAGATCACCCCTTACTCTCTTGAAAAGCTCCATCAAACGACCAGGGTAAAACAGGGCGCTGTCCCAATCAACCCTCGTCGGAGGATTTACGACCCCCAAAAATGGCCTAAAAAAGAAAAAAATGTTTCACAGAGCTTCAAAGAATTATTTACATTTTTGCCAATTTCCTAGCCTTGAAGGTTTCTAAATCAATTCAATTTCCAATTTTTCAAATAAATATTGACTTTCACCAATTTTCTTTGTTCATATTTCATTTTTTCGCTATTCTTTCATATTTTCATTTTATTGCTCCACCTTCAACTCCGGCTAAAAATGTTTAACACTTCCAATTTGTTTCATTCTTTCAATGAAAACTCTCAAGGCCACCCCTACATAGGACTATCCCCACTACAACTCCCAAACTCCTCTTTCAAATTCAATTTGACAGGAATTTCACGTGAATAACCAACCGATCCAGTTCTCTTAATGAAGAGTGACTCAACGTCATGAGTCACACGTCAACCACAGAGCAGATAAACATCAAAAGCAGATTCTCTTTTCACCGTCAACTGAAAATTACATGAGCGAGAGGTAAATTCCAAAATTTAGTGAGCAAATTCTGAGAATTTCGCACTTCTGAAATAAATTATTTACAAACAAACTATCTAATTTTACTAATAACCTATACCACAGGAGTTTCCCATGGTCCTTATTAGAATATTTTCTCGCAAAAAAAACTGTTCAATTTGCATGTATCCTATGGTTACTAGCTAAATATACTCTGTTCCCTCAAGGGTAGAGACAACGAGAAAACGTGGGGAAAAGAAGACGCAGCGCACACGCGCGGACGCACGCGACCAACGGAAATAACTTTCACTTGGAAACAGAGGGTATGTACATGTGGCAGACGGAGAGAGGAATATCGTGAGCGGAATACTGAAGAGAGTTTCGATTTTTACATGGGATACATGATATAGCGAGAACGAAATCCTTCAAAGACTTTAGGCACTTCTAAAGATGAAACCATGACAGTAAACAGACCAAAAACAAGGAAAAAAGTCTTCTTCGATAAAAGAGTCCGAAATGCAATGACTTGAGACAGCAAATATATTAGGTCTAGAAGTTAATTTCCGCGTTTTTTTACGCTTTTTACACTATTGAAAACTGGACATACTTAAACAAAATTTTTATTCAAAATAATTTCCGTCATTAATAACAACCATTTCCCAGAGTTTGGGTAACTTATGGATTCCATCATAATAAAATTTTTCTGGTTTGGCCTCCACCCATTTATCGAGCCATTTTTTGACATCTTGACGATCTTGAAAGCGCTGCTCCGCTAGACCATGCGCCATTGACCGGAAAAGGTGATAATCCGACGGGGCGATGTCTGGAGAGTACGGCGGGTGCGGTAAGACTTCCCATTTGAACTCTTTAGCGTATCCTTTACCGTTCGAGCAACATGAGGTCGAGCGTTATCATGAAGCAATATGGCTTTTTCGTGTCGACTCGCCCATTCTGGTCTCTTTGCTTCGATTTCATGCCGCAATTGCGCTAGTTGATGTTGATAGCGATTCGCAGTAACTGTTTCGCCAGGTTGAAGAAGTTCATAGTACAGTATACCGCGTTGATCCCACCATATGCACAGTAAGACCTTCTTCCCGTGGATGTTTGGTTTTGCGGTCGAAGTTGTTGTTTCACCAGGACTAACCCACGATTTTCTTCGCTTCGGATTGTCGTAGTACACCCACTTTTCATCGCCAGTTATGATGCGGTGTAAAAAGACTTTCTTTGGAATCGGTCCAACAAGATTTGTGAAGTTGTTTTCTCTGCTCTTTGTTGCGTTCTGAGAGCTCATAGGGGATCCATTTTCCTTCCTTTGAATCTTCCCCATTGCCTTCAATCGAATAGAAATTGCTTTTTGGGTGACGCCGAGAGATGCCGCGAGCTGTTCTTGCGTTTGAGCCGAATCTTGATCCAACAAAGCCTGAAGTTCTTCGTCTTCGAACTTTTTGGCTGTCCTGGTCGATCTTTGTCCTTAACGTCAAAATCACCCGATTTGAAACGCTGAAACCATTCTTGGCAGGTTCTTATGGATGGAGCAGCATCCCCGTAAGCTTGGGCAAGCATTTGGTGCGCGTCAGTGGCTTTCTTCTTGAGATGAAAAAAGAAAAGGAGAGCTTCCGCCAAAGGGCGTTTTTCCGGCACAAAAGTTGACATATTCTGAAACTAAAATAATACTTTTTTATAAGGTACGTGAAGCAAGTTATATATCAATAGAAAGCTGATAATACAGTGAGCATTATAACATAAAATTCGTTATATAAAAATAATTTTATTTTTTACAAAATATCAATAACAACAAAAACGTCGAAATTAACTTCTAGACCTAATAATTGCTGTCTATCGATCGACAGTTGACGCGACGCGACCGCTCGCATCGAAAAGAACCTGGTCACTACTTGTGAAAAGGACACCAATTCGGTTACTTACTGTCAGGAGGACCACACGGATGAGTCTTTCTTCTCGGCAGGATTAGACAGAACGTCTTCCCGTACCCCGACGATGCTACGTCTCTCGTCATTGATTTTTTTTGAAGATTCAAGAATTTTTACGTCCACCCTAGGCGAAGGCTTCAGAAATTCCGGAAAAAAAGAAAAAAAAGTACATTTATTATTTTGCGTATACTTAAAAGCCTCGAGGAGCGCTAGTTTAGCTTCATAAAAACCACTTTCTGGAATGTTTCATTTCTCGATCAACAATTTTTCGCCCCTTCCCCCCAAAAAAAAAAAAAATTATGACTTTCTGAAAATTTTACGCACCCTCGTTCTGAGGGGCAACAATGAGCGTTGTTGGGTGCTTTTCGGTATCTTTTTCTTCTTTGTTCTTCAGCGCGACAAGAAAAAATTGAAACCAAACACTGAAGATTGTTATGAGGCAACTTCTACGACATGCTATACCAAAATGTGAGAATCTGAAGCTTAAGACTGTCCCCGCACCGATTTTTTCATGTGTAGCTCAAAAAACGGAAACGGCTTCTTTCAAATTTCATTGGGGAAAAATCGGAAAATTCTCATTTTTATTGGCGACTGTCCCTGTTTAAAAAATGTTTTGTTCACAAGAACAGGAAAAAACGATATAAAAACACGTTGCAGAGTAGAAAGGTTGTTTTCGCAAGCAATTCTTCCGGCTTAATCACTCAGAGTATACAATTTTCGAAAAGAGAATAATCCGGATGTATATTTTGTACTGGGGACAAGATCCCACGTTTTTTTAAAAAGCTCTAAATTGCGCAAGAAAAATCAAAAGTTATAGAAAAATGCGGTTGTTTGAAAGAATTTTTCACCTAATAAGATAGCGTAATTAGTTTTAATATAGTGTGTAGTTGATGTATAATGTAATTGTTTTTAGCTGTCTTTTTTATTGATTTTCGGATTAATAAAATGATATCGCCACTTGACACCTTAAACCATTAATCCGAAAATCGATAAAAATTTCTAACAAAAAATCAATTCGCATATTATATAGATCAAAAAATTCTCTTTCAAATAATATACAAGACGGCACCAAAATTTGTAACAGTCCTACAAAATAATTTTTGCAATTATTTATACCTAAAAAATGCTTTTATTTTCTTGAACTTCTTCAAAATCAAGTGAAAAGAAAAACAAAAAAATCAAAAAATCGATTGTCCAAAACGATTTTTCGGGGTTCAAGATAGCGCTATCAGTGTAAAAATGTAAGATGGTTCATATTAAATGCAACTGTCACATGAAAAGTCATTTTTACAAGAATGGGGTCGCTCCTCGACTTCCCAAATCATTGATCCGAAAATCGATAAAAAATTCTAACAAAAAATCAATTCGCATATTATATAGATCAAAAAATTCTCTTTCAAATAATATACAAGACGGCACCAAAATTTGTAACAGTCCTACAAAATAATTTTTGCAATTATTTATACCTAAAAAATGCTTTTATTTTCTAAAACTTCTTCAAAATCAAGTGGAAAACAAAAAAATCAAAAAATCGATTGTCCAAAACGATTTTTCGGGGTTCAAGATAGCGCTATCAGTGTAAAAATGGAAGATGGTTCATATTAAATGCAACTGTCACATGAAAAGTCATTTTTACGAGAATGGGGTCGCTCCTCGACTTCCCAAATCATTGATCCCAAAATCGATAAAAAATTCTAACAAAAAATCAATTCACACATTATGTAGATCTAAAAATTCTCTTTCAAATAATATACAAGGCGGCACCAAAATTTGTAACAGTTCTACAGAATAATTTTTTGCAATTATTTATACCTAAAAATGCTTTTATTTTCTAAAACTTCTTCAAAATCAAGTGGAAAGAAAAAAAAACAAAAAATCGGTTGTCCAAAACGATTTTTCGGGGTTCAAGATAGCGTTGTCAGTGTAAAAATGGAGAACGGTTCATATAAATTGCAACTGTCACATGAAAAGTCATTTCTACAAGAATGGGGTCGCTCCGCGAATTCCCAACTTATTGATTAAAAAATCGATAAAAAAGCTCCATCAAAGAATCAATTCAGCAATTGTGTAGCGCGGAAAATTCCCTATCAAATAATCAACAACCAGGTGTCAAATTTCGTGCGAAATAAAAATTTTGGCAATTTTTTATACTTACAAATATGTTAATTTTCCTTGATTTTTTCAAAATATAAAATGGAAAGAAGAACATGCTACTCAATTAAGAAAAACTAAAAATAACAACAAATAACAATATGAACAAAACAGCCACAGCGAAATTTGAACCTGATTTTTTCTACTTTCAGAGCGAAAAACGAAAAAAAAAAAAGAACTCCACGGCAATACAGTACAAATTTTACAGTAACTTTTCAACCTTCAGTAGCTTTAATTTATTTTTTAAACAGACCGGAAAATATTCTGAGAACATAAACAAATCAAAAAAAGTTTGAGTGCAATTTCAACGAAAATTCAAAGCACTATTGTCGTAGAAAAAAGGCGTAATTGAGTTAACATAAAGACTGTAAAAAATTAAATAAAAAAATTTTCCTCAAATTTAAAAAAAAAACATTCCACCTAGAAAAGGCGATATTATCAGTTTGAATTCACAAAAATCTCTAGAAATGATTTCCCCTCAAAATGCGTCATGAAATTGGAAAAAAAAACACCACAATTTACTGAATAGTGAATAATACACGCAAAAAAAATTATAGAACAACTGAGAAAAAAGGCGCGAAAAATTAAAAAAAAAACAATAATGCAAACCAAACAGAAAATAACGGTCAAAACTGTGAAATCCTCTCACCTGGTCCGATTGTGGATCGAAATAGCGCGCCACTCTGGAACTGCAAATCAACGCTTCGACCCCGTCTGGTTCGAGTTGACCGCGTGAAACGATTCGACGGCGAACGATTGAAGAAACCAGCTGAAAAATACGAATTAATTGATTGATCCATGCCGGATCATTCAATTTCAACAGCGAAAGTCAATGGGATTTCACTTCAGTCTCCTATTAACTGGAATATTTCTTTTGGAAGAACCCTTAACCAAGCCTTGATCCAAAATTCACAAAAAAAAAAACTTGATTATATGAGAAAAAATTAATTTAAAGACATGACTAAAAAATTATTTCAAAAAATTAAAATATAATCCAAATACTAAATAATGAATAAATCTTTTTTTTTCAAATAGTAAATAAATTATTTAAAAATATTGTTCATGCAAATTTAATCAGAACAGTTGAACTATAATGAAAAATAATATGCAAATACACATACAATTCAACTTTTGAGTACAAAAAATGCAACTGACCACAGAAACATGACATTACTCGAGCAGGAATCCTTGGACACTGAGCAGTTATTGATTGATACTATTCCTTAGGAGGATATTACGTCACCCTCAGCCTCTCACACAATCCCACATAAGAGGTCACCGCTGTAGGAACAGGCCATCACACCCGGATAGAGGGTAGATAAATTGGTGCTACCCTGATTAGATAACAGGATTATGGTTAGGTCCGTGGCCTGTTTCCCCAAAGAAAATACGTGTAAATTCAAACCGCGGCTGGCGTGGCGGTTTAAATCTCAATCTCTGAGAATTAAACCGCCGCGCCAGCCGCGGTATGAATTTAAGCGTTTTTTCCTTCTTGAGCAAACAGGCCACGTACGTAACTATTCACATTCGTGAGGCTGCCAGGAGCAATTGCCTGACCTGAAGTCAATCTTAAAAATTATCGAATATTCGAACACTTCGAATATCCGAATAATTCCAAAATGTGACACTTTCCCAAATTAGGAAGCCTAAATATCTGAGCTCGCTGATAGAATTCAAACAATCGCTATACCTCTACAATTGACTTCTGCAAATGCCTAAGCACTTACAACGAAAAACTAAAAAAACGTAACTTTTCCTGAAACGTGATGGCCAAAAACAATGAAAAATTACCAGCCTGATCGATAATAATTTTATTTTTTTTATAAATTTGGCAACTACGGCCCTTATAAGTTATGTTTCTCTTTATATTTTTTAAACATTATTTTTGAGCGTTCTCATAAGATTTTGCTGTAAGTCGTGAATAAGCAGTGAACTTTCTTTCCTTCTGCTCACTTGATTTCTTTACTGAATTCTGAATGCTTCAGGAGACCCAACCAATAAATTTCTCTTTATTCGGCTTTATGCTCCTCGCGCGATACTGTGCTTCTCTGGGCCCGATTCCGGTCCGCAATTGCGTCTCGACACGCTTTGCGGCCGCACGCGCTCGAGTCGGTCGAGTTTCCAGCGCCAAAGCCGACTCGATGTGGCTTTTTTATACAGTTTTCTCCACTTTTTGTTTCCAGTTTTCAAAACCCACCTAGAGTCCACAGATCGACCGCTC
Organism: Aplectana chamaeleonis; assembly: GCA_029168955.1. Taxonomy (NCBI): domain Eukaryota; kingdom Metazoa; phylum Nematoda; class Chromadorea; order Rhabditida; family Cosmocercidae; genus Aplectana; species Aplectana chamaeleonis. The sequence goes on along the minus strand of JAPDOI010001170.1, from coordinate 39,358 downwards.
TGGCGCTAGAAACTCTTCCGACTCGGAAGCGTGCGGTCGCAAAACGTGTCTAGACGCAATTGCGGACAGGAATTTGGCCCACATAAGCACAGTACTTCATCGAACTCCAACTGAATTGGCTTATATTGAGTCGACACAAAAACAAAAGCGTTAAGTAAATAAGTTTCCTGGTCCGATTGATTTATCTCGTCATATTACATTATATAGCATCCGGAAGCACAATAGTTCCTTTATCATATATTTTTGAATCTTACTATGCAACATTTTTTTCTACAATTAGGTAAGCACGCACGATTCGATGCCAAAAAATATTATTTGCTTTTTCGTCGTTGTATTTCGCCCAAAGTGGTATATTTACCGTTGGCTGATCAGTGTACAATTCCAGAAAATTACTCAAATCTCCACCTGAAATTCGTGACCCACCACGAGTAGCTGAAAGGTCGAAAAAAACCTTAGATAAAAACAGATTTGCGCTTTTGAACGGTATATCAAACTCGGTCGAAAAGCTGCGCCGAAGAAAAGACAAAAAAAGGAGTGGTAGTAAGGTTTGGTTACAACCTCATACTCATAGAAAAATTCTACCATAGAGTGGAACACTGATTAAGAAAAACAAACGGATACCGTTGAAAAGAATTTTTCGATGAAAAATTTGTGAATTGACGACGCCTATTGAGTGTTTCGGTGAATGCACACGGTACACATTTTCCGCGGGATCTTACCCGGGTAAGTGTTGGTGAACGCCGTGGTCAAAACTATTAATCTATTCCCGAAAAAAAAGCGACAAACCATGGAACATGAAAAGTTTTCGTCTTTGAGCTCATCTTTTCCGCTTTCAAGACGCTTCTTCGAACAATAAAATCGAGATCAAAACACAAAAAAAACAGAGCAGCTCCCATCTGAATTTGATAGGGGCTAATAGTAATTTGAGTACAAGAGAGTCAGTACTTAATCAATATTCACACCCAAGGTCATGCTGAGCAGTAGAAAAGGCAAGTTTTCGAATATATGAATAATTCAACTAAATCACTTTTAAAGAAACTTCAAAGCAAAGCTCTTTTTTTACGCAGAAGGACTTCAAGAAGTTCAAAGTGTACCACTGATTTTGTTTTTGTCCTTCAGTTCACGTGGATAAACTTTTCTTCAAATGAACAAATAAATTCGCAAAGCTGCACTTTAACTGATTCAGATGAATATTTCGTAAACTTAATCCGAAAAATCGATAAATTAAGCAAAATCTGAATTAATTTCCAAACAATACACAACACACTTGAGCAATTTGCCGGCTCATTAATCTAATATCGCAATCGGGAATCGCACAATATCTGAAGAATCAAATGAACACTTGCCTTTCCAAATTTAACAAACATAAGAAAAAACAAACAGCTAATGTTCCTAAATTGATCGAAAACTCGGGAGAATATTGAATGAATGTAATACTCCAAAATTTGAAAAAACATAAATTCTAAAGGGATCCTATCTTCGAAAAATCCCAAATAGATCGCACAAAAAGAAAATTGAAAATTCTCGATCGATTTAATTTTTAAAAATATTCCAAGTCGATAGAGTATATAATTCAAAATCATAAACGGATCGAATTTATGAACACAAAAATACTCTAATTATTCTTGCGAAAATAAAACTCAATGTGACCATATCATGAACAGAATAATCAATTGAAAAAGTCGCAAGAAAAGTTTTTCAATCACCGTCCGGATTTTTTTCTTGTGCAGAATCCCAGAACTGTTTCACAGGAATGTGTCTACGATTTTCCAATGACAACAACAATCGTTTCATTTCCAAAAATTTTTATTGTTTGCATAGCCGCTTAAACCAATTTGTAACATAATTGATAATATGGGACTATAATCAGAGATAAAAGAGTTTCAACTTCTTTGTAGCGACCTGTATAATTCGATATACTCATTACTGATGACAGCCTTTGATTTAAATTGTTGCTTATTTGTTGGAAGTATGATTTTGTGACTAAAACTCAATCATTATTTAGTTATTATTGTTCTGATTAGGAAGTTTTTAGCAATTTGACACATTCCTAACACCAGCTCGGAGAAAACTGTGAGAAAAAAAAGTTAACTTTCGCACCTTATGCTACCAAAAATGGGCTCTATCCTACACGGTGGGGGTCAGCCAAGATATACTCATAGAAATGAGCAAAAAACCTGATAATAAAAGTTGTTTGAAACTGCTCTCAATCAATGTTGCTGACCAAAATTTAATGGAAATATTTAGATTGATAGCGTTACCGATACATTTCTGACTTGAATCCTGAGTGCCCCCCCACCGTCTAGGATAGTGCCTAGAAAGATTATTCCATGCTAGTTCTGGCTCGCTTTCCGATCAAAATACGAGCCTCTCATGCTTCCAAAACCCACTAGATGTGATGTAACCACTGGATGAGTAATTATCTGATTCACAGAATCTCGTGCCAACTAGGCACCCCATCAGGCTAATGCGCTTATTGCCCATAGGCGATGGGCCACACCACTTCACACATTGGTAAATCGGAACTTGCCCAGACAAACACGAGACCAGATTGCCATAATCCCAGATCCCATTGTACATATGCGATCATAGGGTAGAAATGCACAAAAAATAAGTCTTTTGAGAAAGGGATATGGACTTCTCGAAGTATAAAACAACGTCGGCTATGCGTGAGAAACTCATTCTCCAGAAAATATAAGCCCTTAACAGAACAGCATCATAAGGAAATTGGCGTGTAAAGACCAGAAATCCAAAACAAAACTTACAAACTCTTACTCACAAATATTGTAAACCGTGAAAAAGTCCCGGAAACTCGAGGGAAATGTCGCACCTTCCGCATCCACACGGCAAACACAACACGACAAAAGTTGAGAAACACCAGACAACTCTACTCCCAAACAAACAAACACACAAGAAGACGCGCAATGCAACGATGAAGAAGGTCATACTTATCCGGCTCGTCAACAGATCACTCTCATCCGACAAGTGGCTATGGTGGTCTCCCCCAGCCCCAGCCCCACCTTCTATTCACAGTTGAGATCTGGGGAATGGACGCGGAGAAGCCGCCACACAGACACACACGTCAGCTAGCACACCATTTATGAGTTCCCCGATCCGGCCTCATGCCAACTGACCACCCATTGTGCGCTTTCCACAATTAATAATACACACACATAGCATGCACATCCACTGCTCTCACATATTTATTAACTCACCCATAAAATTCGCTGCTTACGCACCGCAAACGCACACGCACACACTCTAACGGGAAAACAGAAAGGTCGCGAAAAATATCCCTCAAATCTGTGGTGCGGCTGTATACAGGGTCCGGATAACGTTGGGGATCAAGGTCGAGCAGAACTGAATACATACTGTGCTTCTCTGTGCCAAATTCCGGTCCGCAGTTGCATCTCGACACGCTTTGCGACCGCACGCGCTCGAGTCAGTCGAGTTTCCAGCGCCTAAGCCGACTCGAAGTAGCTTTTTTATACAAATTTCTCCAATTTTGTTCAGTTTCCAATTTCCAAAACCCACCTAGAGTCAACAGATCGGCGTCTGCGGCGCTGGAAACTTTTTCGACTCGAAAGCGCGCGGCCGCAAAGAGTGTCAGGACGCAATTGCGGACCAGAATTTGGCCCAGAGAAGCACCGTAGCTTGCCAACGCGGTGGGGGGGGGGGTCGTAGACGTTTCCGGGGAGAAAAAAATATGCTATAGGGGATGATAAACTTTTGAGGTGAAGAAAATTTGCTCGTACCTTGCCTGTTCAAAAAAGGTTATAAAAAACTCCAAGAATTTCGTTGTTTAATTATGAGGTTACATACAGCTCTGTACTGACTTTATTGAAATAAAATTCCGGTCCACCGTTGCGGACAATTGCAGCACGCAGCTTTAGGATTATCGTGTCTGGGCCAGGGACACTCTAGTACTTTTTCGGAATCGAAAAAACAACTATTTTTCAAAAAAAAACCGAAAAATGAAAAAATGTATTCCTGCAACGTTTTTCCATTATCCATAAATTCTCGTTCACTAAACAATTTTTTTCACCAACACAGGCACATTGCGGATCAAAAAAATTTTAGAAATTTTTCGCTTTTTGGCAATGATTTTTCGAAAACAAAAATCGAAAAATGAAAATAATTGTACTCCTGCAGCGCTTCTCCGTTATTCCGACAAACTTCAGAACCAAATAATTATAGCTTTTCGGTTTCGAAAAATATCTCGCACATCCCTGGTCCGGACTGCGTGGCCTCGGCACGAATATACTGTGCTTATCTGGGTCAAATTCCGGTCCGCAATTGCGTCTCGACACGCTTTGCGGCCGCACGCGCTCGAAGTCAATCGAGGTTTCCAGCTCCAAAGCCGACTCGATATGACTTTTTAATACGGTTTTTCTTCAATTTTGTTCAGCTTTTCAGTCTCTAAAACCCACCTAGAGTCAACAGATCGGCAGCTGCGGCGCTGGAAACTCTTCCGACTCGAAAGCGCGCGGCCGCGAAGCGTGTCGAGACGCAATTGCGAACCGGAACTTGGCCCAGAGAAGCACAGCTGACGGAATTTCGTTCCGATAACGACAGAACTTGTTCGCCGCCACTATTGGAAAAAGGAAGATAGAAAAGTGTCACTTTTCCACTCCTTGCCGAAAGGGTCGTAAAATTTAGAAAAAGGGTTTTTTGTAGTGGGAAGGGGTTGTAAGTTCGTTGGTTACCTTGCCTACAACCTGCTGAACCCTGGCGGGGACGTAGAATATTCAAGAGAAGAAAAATAAATTTTGGGGAGGACGGCGTGAGAGTTAAAAGGGCTAAAAAACTAAAAATTCGACGGCTGTTACGTACATATTAGAGTGAGGACTTTTCAAAAAAGAGACCGAACGAACGAATTTCGAATAAAATTCGTTCATTTTTTATTTCAGAACGAACGAATCTCCTCGAATAAATTCGTTCATTTTGTTCCGAACGAACGAATTTCGAATAAATTCGTTCATTTTTTGCTATTTCGAACGAACGAATTTCGAATAAATTCGTTCATTTTTATTCGAACGAACCAGGAATTTCAGAATAAATTCAGATTTCATTTTTTTATTTCGAACGAACGAATTTCCGAATAAATTCGTTCATTTTTTTATTCCGGAACGAACGCAATTTCGAATAAATTCGTTCATTTTATTTTCTTCCTGAACGAACGAATTTCGAATAAATTTGTTCATTTTTTATTTCCGAACGAACGAATATTCGAAAAATTCGAAGATATTCGAATGACGAAATAATTTAAGCATCATAGCAACGTATCAGCGCAACTACGAAGTGGAAGCGGCGATAACAAGTTGAATTCTTCTTCTAAAAAGCTTTGTTTCCACCTACAATTTAAATTAATAAGGCACGACTCATCCTCTTAAACCTGTACGGGCTACACTTGTAAAGAATGCTACAAAATCAACTTTTCCGCTCTAACTTAGCCTAAGGAGGCTTATTCGAGGAGCCTAACTTAACTTATCTTGCCCCATAAGCCAACTAAAATTGGTGGAGCCGAGGCTCCATAGTTATCTCCAAAGGAAGGGTGCTTTCGCCTCTATGTGGTCTAAAATGAGAGGCGCAGAGTTCTGCTGGAGCCAACAACGGGCTCGGCTCCACCGACCCGGTTGGCTTATGGAGCGAGCAAAATTAGGAACGCGATATATCATCCGACGCAGAATTTTACGTGTAGATTTCCAAAAACAACCCTCACTATGTTAAAAAGAGTTATAGGCCAAAAACCGGTGTTTCTGTAAAATGAATTATGGCTGAAAGACCGAGTAGAAAATATTTTTCCAAACTGGAAGCACAAGTTGACGCAGATTTCTATCTCCAAGCACAAAAAAGTTATGGACAGAAAAAAAAAACCAACAGTGACACTCCACCCAACTTCTTGAAAATGACTTGCATGAGTGTTGGAGTCACTTTCATTTTTTTCGGGGCGTTTCACCGGTTGGGTCACCGGTTTTCCCAAGCGGTGATGGAGGTTCCCCTTCACCTGCCCAGAGGTGAAGGTTGGTGGAGTACAATTATGGCTCCACCCAACGAAGCTATGGTTGGTGTTATCATTGCGCAGCGGCATGAAAAAAATGGGAGTGGCCAAGAAGTGCGATTGCCATATGGCTCCCCCTGTTAGAACCGCCTAGTAGCCTCTACTCCAGACAGTGTAGGAAAGAGAGTTTGTAGCTCTTGCGTTCGGAAAAATGGAACAATAGAGTAGTTAAAAGAATGTCATCAGCCTTGGAAAGGTATATGTATGTCGATTCCTTCATACATTAGAGCTGATTTTCATATTTTTGTTAAAATCAGCTCGGGTTATTCAAATTGGAATAACGTTCGAATATTCCACCTCTGCGAATAATCGAATTTGAATAATGTCTCGAATATTCACTCTTTTGCGAATTGTCGAATTCGAATAATATTCGAAATATTCATCTTTTCCGAATAATCGAATTCGAATAATTATATTCGAATATTCACCTTTTGCGTATGAATAGTCGAATTCGAATATCAATATTCAATTTTTCACCTTTGCGAACAGTCGAATTCGAATAATATTCGAATATTCATCTTTCCTGAATAGTCGAATTCGAATAATATTCGAATTTTCTACCTTTTGCGAATAGTCGAATTCGAAAATAATGTTCGAATTTTCACCTTTTGCGAATAGTCGAACTCGAATAATGTTCTGAATATTCACCTTTTCCGAATAGTCGAATTCGAATAATATTCGAATATTCACCTTTCCCGAATAGTCGAATTCGAATAATATTCGAATTTTCACCTTTGCGCGAATAATAGTCGGAACTCGAATAATGTTCGAATATTCACCTTTTTCCCGAATAGTCGAATTCGAATAATATTCGAATATTCACCTTTGCAAATAGTCGAATTCGAATAATATTCTGAATATTCACCTTTCCGAATAGTCGAATTCGAATAATGTTCGAATATTCACCTTTTCCGAATAGTCGAATTCGAATAATATTCGAATATTCACCTTTTGCCAAATAGTTCGAATTCGAATAATATTCGAATATTCACCCCTTTCCGAATAGTCGGAATTCCGAAATAATGTTCGAATATTCACCTTTTCGAATAATAGTCGAATTCGAATAATATTCGAATATTCACCTTTCCCGAATTGTTTGAATTCGAATAATATTCGAATTTTCACCTTTTCCAGAATAGTCGAATTCGAATAATGTTCGAATATTCACCTTTTCCGAATAGAAGTCGAATTCTCGAATAATATTCGAATATTCACCTTTTGCAAATAAAGGTCGAATTCGAATAATATTTCGAATATTCACCTTTTCCGAATAGTCGAATTCGAATAATGTTCGAATATTCACCTTTTCCGAATAGTCGAATTCGAATAATATTCGAATATTCACCTTTCCTGAATTGTCGAATTCGAATAATATTCGAATTTTCACCCCTTTTTACCCGAATAGTCGAACTCGAATAATGTTCGAATATTCACCTTTCCGGAATAGTCGAATTCGAATAATATTCGAATATTCACCTTCCCTGAATAGTCGAATTCCCGAATAATGTTCGAATATTCACACTTTTCGAATATTCGAATGTTCGAATAAAAATTCGTTCGAAGAAAAATTCTGAATATTTATTCGAATTCGAATATTCGGTCCTCACTCCTAGGTACATATGTGCAGAAGTGAACGCAAGCCTTCTCCACTCAAATGACAGCACGAAGTATTAAGAGGATTTTTTAAAAATTGATAACCAGGGGGAAGTATGTAGCTCCGCCGAAGTCCGCGACAACGATTTGCTACTCCTCACCACATAGCCGCGGCCCCAATAAAAAAAAACCGCTAATCGAATTTCGGATGCCTGTTCCTGCTTGATCGCAACCAAATTGCTGTGGGAAACCTAGGTCAGAAGCTACATTGAGACCCAGTAGGGACACTCTTTCTAAAGAAGAAAAAAAAAAATTGGGGTGGCCACATGGATACTTTTCCACACTTGGGAAATAATTAAGGAAGCAGCATACACCTCAAAATACGTGCCTTACCTTTCAATGTTTTTTTTGCGCAGGAAAACTATTCCTTTAATGGACAACTCATCTCTTTTGTGGCCGGACTATTCAGGCAAGCCGGCCGATTCTTTCCCGCCTCCTGGCCACTTTTCGTCGAGCGTTTTTTTTTTCTTTACGTTCTTCAGAAGGAGCCGAAGCTCACGTTTCCGCTAATAAAAAAACTCTTTTGCCGTGCGAATCTGGCCACCACAAGAGGAAAAAAAAGCTAAAGTCGGAGGGGCAACGCCCCAGAACAGGTTTTTGCTTAATGTCCGCACGCCCCCAAATATCGAAATTTCTATCAATGCCTGTTTTGCCATCTTTTATTTTGCTTCTATATTAACTTCTGCGCATTTCTAGAGGCCACTGGCTGCTTAATTATCAAAATAAGAGAAGGCTAAACAAGCATTCATAAAAATTTCGTTAATTGGGGGCGTGTGGATACCTGTAATTAACCGTTCTACCTTGCTTTTGTGCGTTTTTCTCGCAAATTTTCACTTTTTTAATGTATTTTTTTTTACTTTCTTGATGACCAATTCTACATTCTCATGAAGGCAGCTCGAAAATCGTTTGTATCGATTTCTTATTTTTAAACTCCTTACAGTTTTCTCAATTATTTTTTGATTAGCGCTACTATGATGGGAGATAATCGCAGGGAAGGGAAGGATTATAGAACAAGAGAGAATGGACAATGAGGACCAAAATTATACTACGGCGTATGTAAAGGATTCATTTGTGTGTATAAGAATATACATAAAGTACGGACAATGAAATAATTGCCATTTTATGATTATATTAGACCCAATCTTCAAAATACTAGTAGTAAGTGCATCAAGAAAGGCAAGGCATATGAAGGAGAAGTTGACAAAAGTCGTTTCGCCCCTCGGCCTCCAGCACATCATCGAACTTCATCAAACAAGCTCTGCCGGGGCTCCTCAGTGAGGAACAGAACTGTCAATGAGAAAGAAGGATGAAAGCGAGTAAAAGTGATCCGAGCAGAGTGGCAAGTAGTGTCAAAATGTTAGAAAGAGGTATTAGATGGCAAAGAAGTGATGCATCGTATACTCCCAATAGAAGAATGTAAGTCCAACTAAAGATCCACTAGATCATAACTCCTTATTCTGGACAGTCTCGAACACACGATGCCGTATATGCACGACCCATCCAGAGCAAAAGAACTTGGTACGTAATGCTCTTTACCAATTGTGTTATACTTTTCTTATCATCTCTCAGGTTAAACTTATAATGCTATCACTTTTTGTTTATAGATGCATTTTATCACATTTACTTCCACGAATTTCTGGTGTATATAGATTTCCAATAATTAAAACTGTCTTCATTTCTTTGAGTTTTTCCGTATAGAAAATTCCTAGAATTTGAACCGATATTAGCCAAAGTCAATTGGAATCGAAATGAACCGCCACTCGAGAGAAGGGCGATCGGCTGATCCATCACTGTCCGCAGAAGCCCCGGCATTATATACCAAGAATACTCGGGCAGAACAACTCAGACCATCGTATTTCAAAAGACTACCGAACAGAATCTGCACATAGGCGTAATTTAAAGTTGTTTAAAAGCTTTTCAAAGAATTGAATGAAAAAAAGCTGTTCACCATCAACTACTACACGCCCAAATCCAGGCATTAATCAGAAACAGAACAGTCTACGAAACTACCTAAACGCTAAGGACAACGCTAAGACCACCAAGAAAAAGAAGAAGCCCGATGTCTGACTCTGGTCCGGGTCCGAGATTGGCAAACGTCATAACACACTCAACTGTGAGCGGGGAGCAGAGTCAGGTGTCATACAGCGGTCATCACAGCAGAACGCCACGGGGAAACCGCCAGTTTGCGCGCTTTCGGCCAAAGCACCTACGGCGAAAAACACCTCGCCGCCCTCAACCAGCACTACGGAAGAAATCATTCTCGCATGACTACTCTCATAGAGCGCGACAACTCCCCTCCTCACATGGACACTATACTTTGTTATCTGAAGATAATTTCTTCCGGATAAATGAATCGATTCGGATTATGCGTTTTTCAAATTTTCCGGATAATGGATCGAATTCCAGATGAAATGCCGATTTTGAATTTCATCGTATCATTGGTTGGAATAAGATAATGCCCGTAAAAAGTTTCGAATTTTCGGATATAGGATTATCCGAATCTCGGATATCTGAGGTTCCGGATAATCTATATCCGAAAAATTCGAAAAAAATGAATTCAGATACTAAGTACTTAGTATACATTGGATCCAGACTCCTTATTTCCGGAAAAACAGCAAAAACTGTTTTTCTCTTCACCGTCAACCCTAATGCTTGAAGAAATGACTGTACTTCCCTGTCCGGAAGTCATGTGATAACGATCTCCATGCGAGGACAAATTTGCCGTATGGACTTCATCTCGAGTGTTCGTAAAAAAGATTATTTGGAAACGATTCAGATATCACGAAAAAATCGGATATTTTGAAATTTCTTGTCACAGAATCTCCTAGGGTTACGTGAAAGTTGTAGATCACTTCTGCACTTTTGGTCCAGATTGCATCCGAACGTAAACACCTTTCATTTCAGGGTAAAGCAGAAAAAGAGCGATTTTTGAAATTATTGTCAATGAAGGTCGGGATCCAATGTATAGTACTTAGCATGTAGCACTTTTACAGCAACAGCAAGGCTTTTTTCGCTAGGTGTCGAAATGACGGTCTTGGGAAGGCAAATCACGCAGATTCAACATGGTGTAGTACATAGAATGCTACATCGAATAATTTCGATTCCTCTCTATATTTCTAGTTTTTCTTCTTCCTCGCCATCAGAATATGGCTTTTACTGTTTCACTGTGATAGGCCCGAGAGCGATGCGCCCCCTAATTCAGCCTGGGTAACTTGCGCTAACCCCTCCCTCTAGCTTCTGAGAACTTGTGTTTAGCTAGAAAAAAAATTGTCCAGTGAACATCAAACACACGATTTACCTGGCGGGCCAGGCATACAATTGACCGAGAGCAAATGAAAAACGATAAAAAAAATCAAAAAAACGCGTAACTGAATGACTCATATAAATTCGTTTCGATATTTTTGGTGGCTCCAATAACTCCAATAATCGAGCATTAGGATACTTGACTTTTGAAAAATTCAAATTTTGACCGCTTTTTTTCCGTATTCTTTTTGACTCTAAAAAATTGATTATTCTTTTTTTTTTTCAGATCCTTTAATAACCTACAGAGCAAAAACTAGCTTCTTCAAAAATTTAAATTAATTCACAAAATTGAATTTAAAAATATTTGGAATTTCAGAAATCCAATCCAACTTTTGTACCAAACATAAGCTAGGATTCCAATCCTATTCACTCACTAGAAAAATATTGGACTATGGAAATTCTATGGAAATTTATCTGTTTTTATTTATTTATTTATTTAGGGACGTACACAAATTTCAGCATACGTGTACACACAACCAACGAAGATCCAAATATGATAACCATGGACACAAATCATCCTGCGAGGCGCAGCTGTGGGATGGTATAGAATTATATGAAATGAATTTAAAAAAATGTTCGCAAGAGTTAAGAGGGTCTGATTGGAAAAAAATGCCATGCTATCGGTGATTCGCGAAAAAAATTCAAATTTTTAATTTTCTTTCAAAACTATAAATTTAGTCATTTAGTTGACTCCAAACCGGAGCAGAGCGACACCAGCCGCATCGCGCCAGCCGTTCGACATTGTGGTAGGTTCTCCAGACCAGCGGCGATTCGAGATAAGCGTGTAAATTTGTTTTTTCCGCTTATGCCTAACGCTACTAGTAAGTTAGAAATGGAAGTTTGACGAAAAAAAAAACTAACCGCCCGTAACAGTTCATTCAGGTGATTTTCAGCCCCGAGCCGCCTGATAGCTCGTCTCGTTCTGCCAATCGGCTGGTCCGCATCTGTTGCCTTTCGGGCCAATGCTGTTACTGAACAGGCTCGCCCAATTCGCCCGCATAGAGGCAACAGTGGCCCGAAAATTGGAAGAACAAGCCGAACTACCCGACGGCTCCAATTCCTGTTCAGTGCGGCTCGAGGCTGAGCATCTCCTGGACAGGTCTACTTTGAAAATTTGCGCATTATACATCGAAAGCTCCTGTTGCTCCAAGTAACACTCAAGGTTTGAATCAATTTTTGTGATGGAATACTGCTAACGATTGGGTCGTTTTTTATAGGGCGATACCCAGCATTTTGAGGGAGCGATGTTAGAGAAGTTCAAATAGGATCAGTGGCTTTATCCTGCCCCGAATTCCCTAACTCGATAATTATTTTTAGCTACTCAACGGGACCATAAAACATACAAGAATCTGCGAAAAATTAAGAACAAAACACGGTCCTGACCTTCAGCTCCCCATTAGGGTCATCTCTACACACCCCAGCATGGGCAGAAGGTGAAAAGATCGGGTCGGAAGTCGAAAAACAAACACTGTACAATGAACAATGCACAATGGCGGCGTATTGACTGCCAGATGATAACGCATCACACAGCGCAACGCAACGTAATCAACGACGTAAAGAACCGCGCCAGATTGATAGATGAGCTGTGATCGGGAAAACACAGACGACTCGACTTCTATAGATAGTACAGCCAAATTTCTGGAGATAACAAAGCTTGCCCTATGAAGGACCAACAAGTTCCCCAAAATCCGAATTCGTCCTGACAAGGGAACCCTTTTAGCACAGTCCGAGGTTGGTAAAAAAGAGTACAAAGCTAGAATGCCCAAGTTTTGAGTAAAAAAAAAATGTGAACAAACTCCCAGATAAACCTCATATAACAGATTATGAGCTCGAAATCTTGGACAGCACCAGTGGTAGAAATCTCGCTCTGTGTATGTATGTAATGGGGCCAACAATAAAAGTCCCAAAGCACCGAAAAAACGAAATCCTCATATTCGAGTTAGACATCTCCAAAAGAATCCCCTTCGGCGCAGCTTGAGGGGGGGAAATTTTCGGACCTCTGCACTCCACAAAAAATGATATTAAGGTGCCATAGCCCTTAGAGATTCCAGAGGTTAAAAAGAAACTTTCGCCTTAAAACACTCTGTCTTCAGGGGGTTTTCACGAGGTACTGGATCACTGGAACAGGGTCAAGCGGTTATCTCTGTCCCGCTGGACAACAAAGGGATATACAGGGGGGAGCAGGGGTTGCGACTCCGCGCAATAGAGAATGATGACAATTTTGTTTATTTTTCTGTTAAAAACGAAGAATTTAGGGAAGTTGCGAAAACTTCTTGTAAGAAGAGAGCATTCTCTCCAAACCACTTGGTAAGCCGAAATGAATAAGAAAGAGTCAGACTTCATCGTTATGCTTCCTGAACGCCTCTTGGGAGGCTCCGGAGGAAACTTGTTCACATAGGGATAAGATTAGCAAATAAATTCATTTATTTGCTGTTCTTTAATTATTATTGGAAATTTCTCAAATTTCTTTCTTGGCAATTTTTCATTTCCTTATTTCTTGGATAATTGAAAATTGTCTTTTATTTCCACGAATTTGAATTTTTTCCAAATTTTTATCACCCCTTTAATGCTAAAGCAATTTTTCATCTCGGAAGGGAAGATCGTAGAAAATTTTCGGAATTCTGGTCCACAGGTGGGGTTGCAACTCCACCGAGAATTAGTGCAACGGCCTGTTAAACCCTGGGGGTACGTGAACATTTTCAAAAAGGAAGAATTATGGAAGCAGTGGGGCGAAAAATGTATGAAGTATCAAAAAATTGGGAGTGTGCTTTCAATGGAGGCTGAATTGGCACTTCCCAAGGTTCGTCATTAGAGAAGGGAGCGCAGTGTTAATAACGGAGAAGAAAGATGCATTTTTTGGCAAATTTTTAGTACCCAAGTTTCCAAAAAAAAATGTTTCTCCGAGAAAAAATTCAAAAAATGTGACGACTTCCAAAAAAAATTATCACCAGAGGGGAACGTATCTCCCTAGTATAGAGCAACGGTCCGCTGGACCCTGCACCGAATGTCTCTGAATGTCAATGAGTGCATCTTGCCAATGTTAACGATTAAGGTGAGCTAAGGTCATAAGAAATCCTTATTACTACGGTAGGACGCTGTAATATCCTTTTAAATTGAAATCATCAATTAGTGTTCAACGCCACTAATATAACCCCTTGAATCTAATCAAAAAATCTTGAGTCCGCCAGCCCGAAAGATTGAAATGAAGCTTACGCGCCATTACGGCGCACTTCGGTCCATACTTCGCTACGCTTTGCGGCTGAACTACATCGATTTTTTCTATCTATAGTTGCACGTTTCTAACCGCGAGAAGCACCTCTCTGTCTGGGCACCATGAATGTTAACCAATCCTCGTGAATGGATCCATCTTTAATGCGGCCCAACACAATCCTTACAAAGGCATCGTGCACGATGAAAAGCCATATTTGGGTTTTTGATGTTTCCGTGTTCTACTATCCCTATATAGTGACAATAACGGTAGCAAAACGCCCCTCAAAAACGTCAACTTTTTTGAGAAAAACCCATTTTTACGAAAGTTCTTAGCAAATTTGAATTTCGCGCCGGCATCAACTTGGGATAGTTGCTGCAGAGAATGCAAGGAACAGTTTACTCTTCGTTCGCTTGGCGCATAAGCGTTGGAAGCAATTCACCGAGGATGCCGCTCGTTAACTACGACTTCAGCGGAAGTAAAATGGGCTACCCACCTGCTGCGTCCAGTGCTGCCGGCTGCTTTCGGATCGATACCGAATTCGGAAATCGACTGGCGTGTGTATTGCGCCCTACCACGACGCGTCAGAGGCACACCCGCCGTCAGCAACCCAAGAGTTTTGTTCCTTGGAACAACGGCTCGACCCCAAGGTCGGCCCCCAAACCCATAGGAAGCCATTTTTTGAGGTAAGCGAATCTTCACTCAGAGACGGTTTTGTAACTCCAAACTTTCTGAGTGACATTGTCATGGCCCACTAGTCTCGAATGAACGCATAAAACCCAAATTCGGTTTTCATCGTGGACGATGCAGCTTTAAAGGCAGTGTTCACGACAATCTTCGATTTTGAAATTAATCGCTAATAATCGATTGTTTGGCTCCCGAAGTAGAACTGTAATGACAGAAGAAACCGAGAAAAACGCATCAGAAAGAGCACGAAATCGCTTTACTCTCACCCCGCCTTTTTACTCCACAGTAACTGTTTGTTGTGACAATGAGATCTTAAGTGAGGACCTGTGTTTTGCAATTCTCCACTCTCTGTTGCTCCATTCTTTCCTTCGGACCCTAACTGTTTTGCCCAAAATATTCTTCCATTTACGATTAGCCCCATTTTTTCACCGGTGACAACCACTGTGGAACAAGTTCGTTCAACCGGACATCTAGTCCATGCTATAGAAGATAATGTCACCGAAATAAGACGATTTAGTGCGTTTCTCGCCGTTTCCGCGTAATTTTGGTAACACTTGCCCCGGTAGCCAACTCATTGTTTTTAATTGGAAAACTCGGGAACGAAAAATCATCGTGAACACTGCCTTTAAGCTCATAATTGGATTCGAGGTCCCTTACCACAAAGGCTATACTGCGCTGCGAAATGTTTAGATAACATTCAGGATGATGATTTCAAGGCCGGATATATACGGTCCATCAAATGCAAAACTTTTTATCGTGAAGGGAGTCGAACCCTAATATCACGCGTGTAAGGACCAACACCGCAACACCACTACACCACGCGTGCTTCCAGCGATGCGATTCTGCTCCGCAAAAAGATGACACACGGGTTTCGCGCTTTTTTAAGCCCTCGTCTGTAAAAGCGCGTCTTTTATGACTAACCAAACTTTTCGTCAAATGGGAGGTAATTTGATAAACTGAACACAAATAGTGAAGTCCGTTCTCGGTGTTTCGAACATTTATGACAAATTACACTCCGAGAGAGAACGCCATGGCTTATTGATGACCTCATCGTTTCAAGTAACATGTGCGTAACATGGGCGAATCGCCCAACAAAATGGTTTTTCTCCTCGTGAAAAAACCCAAAAGTTCTCTCCAGCCGGAACGAAATCTGCAAATGCCTGAGTAAGCAATGCGCACTTTCGCCCAAAAATATCCTCTTCCGCCGAGAATCCAATCCCAACTCTGAAAAACACGCTGCGCATGTCTTTGAGATTGACCGGCGCGGAAAATTATGTCCTCATCCACCATATCATCCGAGAGCAATACTACCCGGACTTCTGTTCCACATTGTAACAACTCGGCCCCGTCTGCCATAAAAATCTTTGCACTACATATGCCACGTACGGTTACCACCCTGCAACAGCTGGATCCTACAAAACCGTGCCCGCCGCTTGTGGTCTGGCCAATGTGCGAAAAAGGTCAGATTCCTACCACCTCCACTCTAAAATCCCTTCCCCACTTCCGAAGAAACCACCTATCCGTAAATTCTTCCGAAAAACCGGTCTGAACGAAAATTTTGCCCAAATTCAGGCCCAACTGCGCCCATAGTAGCACTAGAGGCAGAGACGTCGGAAAAAAATAATAGAAGCATCCTCCTCTCGTCCAGTAATCGCTCATTTCGTTGGCGCTGCCTCGCTGGCCGCTGGACTCTCTCACTGATCGTTAGTCCAAGACGGAGACCACAACTGTTTTCGTCGAACCACTGCCTCAATAAAAAAGAGCTAAGTATTGTTTACTACACACTATTAATGGGACTACGAGTTGCCAAACAAATCCTCAAAACACCTAAGAGTGGCTCCGGAGCAACTAGAAAACGATAGTTTTTCCGAATAATTTGGGGAAAACTACAGCTTCAGAGTGCGCTGTTAAATAATTATGGCCCCTCTTTTTCCCGGCTTTCTGAGATCAAAATTACGAGACTGCGCCTAAAAATCAGGAGCTCACCATAATACAGAGAATCCACGGTTGAAAATTCTGAATAATCGAGAAGAACTAATCTTTTTAAGTTTAGCTAAAAGCTTCGAAACACTAGAATATCAACTATGGGAGGAGCCGACTCGGAGAGAAATAATAAACTTCATGGGTGGTCCCTGGGACACTTGAACCACGAATATGGATGGAGAAGACTTAATCTGTTGCATGGATCAGAAAGCAGACTTCGCGTTTACTGTTGATAGGTTGGCGCAAACTCGATGCTATATGCTATAACTATAGGTGCACCGAGTTTGCGCCAGTACCTCCAATGAGGGAACGCAAAATCTTCTTCAAGGATCCATGCCCGATGTTATTTCCAGGCATGCGATAAATCAAATGGGTGGCGCGTAGATCACTGCCCACACTGATGTGAGCTTGGACAGAAGTAAACTTCATGGGTCGTCTCTGAGCTTAATAACTAAGCAAGCGTGCTAAGGAGATGTACATCATAGGGTGGCACCTAGGACATCCACGCTGATTCAGAATGCGCGGAGAGTAAAACGTCACTTAGGTTGGGCCTTACAATACTGAGTGTGGAGGCGTGCGTTAGATAGACGAAATTTCGTGGGTGCTCCCTCGTCGCATAGCAACTGCGGGAATAAGTTGAGGAACACAAAATTTCATGGTGGATTGTAGGAATACTGAACACATTAACGTGTCGAAGAAAATGCTGCCTTACCATCATGGGTGGTCCCTAGGACACCATTTGCTGGTAGGAGAGAGATGTACGTCATAGGTAGACTTTCCCAGACTGTCCAGAATGGTGCACGCTTCTTTGGTAGCCGTAGTATATCAACTACTAAAACGCGTTGAGAAATAACTAAACTGGTTAGAAAATCCAATAAGTCGAACAAGTTGAAAGCACTGGACCTCACCGGTCGTCACCAATGCTCGATAAGAGGAGTGATAGGAGGCTAGCGTTCCCAAGTTAAGAGCCCAGCCATCAACAATTAGAGAGCGAGGTAGAAACACGCATTAAACGTCATGTGTGGTCCCTAGGGCATTGATTAGGGGGAGCATCATTGGTCGTCCTTTGAATATGAACTATGGGATATGGTTTGAGAGAAGACTAAACTTCATAGGTGGTCAACAGAAAATCAAACACGAATAGCGAATTGGAGAGACTAAACTTCATGGGTGATCCCTTAGATCGATAAATCTATTGTTCGCACGTGATATCCGCAATGTCATAAACTCAGCTGGTTGAAGAGAACAGAACGCCACGGATGGTCCTTAGGGCAACATTTAGGAAAAGCCTCAGTCTTACTTAAAGGCAGTGTTCACGAAAAAAAGATTTCCCCTTTTTTTGGCTAAAACGTAAGCTTCAGGTCCTTATAAGAAATTCAAGAACGGGAGTGCGACGGAAAACGATCGGTAAGTGGGTCAAAATCTCATGGGCCAGCCAACCCATTGGGCCACTCCGCCCACGTCCTATAACAGTTTCCCTGAATTCGTGGTTAGATGAGCGATGGTTCCCGATCAAAAGCCCCGTTTTTCCCTTCACTCTCAACATCTCTATTTACTCAGGTCAGCTCGCACACATCGGCTGCGAAAAAATGGGAGTTACAAGCCTCGGACAACTCGTCCACAATGCTTCCTTAGCTCAATTTTTAAGGGACCATATGTCCGTTCCTAGAAGGTCTTGTACGATTCCAGAAACATCTTTGGAATCAGCAGGGGACCGTCTTTAAGATAGGCGAAAAAGCAGAAAAACGACTTTTGTCGTGAACACTGCCTTTGAAGGCCCAGTCCAATCTCAGGGTAATTAGAATTTGACATCATGGTCCGGACGCTGTATTAGCATGGCGACCCTGCGAAAAGCGGAATCTTAACCGTTCCAGAATAAGCGAGAAAATGCTAGCACCCATTCCCTCCGCCCCAAAAAACAGCACCTATTCTGCTCTGCCCACTTCGGAAGTTTTCGGTCCTATAGGGATTAGGGATGCCTTTATGCCATGGATTGTGATCAAAATCTACGTTCTTCGATTTGTTACGGCGGGTCTAGCTTTTATAGTAGTGGCTTACTGCGGCGCGATACAGCTACGGACAACGAGGGGAAAATAGGCCCGTGACAACTCGTCGGCAAACTTCCTACGGTCCGAATTCTACAATATTTGAGGGCCATAGAAATTGTGCTGATAGTGGTTTTTGAGCGAGTCTGGAGACAGCTACGTGATAGGCCCGGAATTCTTCTCCAAGATAAACAATTAGAACTGGAAAACGATTCTGGAGGTTCGACTGTGTGCCCCTTTCAAGATATCAGCTATAAGAACGATTTCCAGAGAGGACAAAACAACGCGTGGGTGGTTACCAGAGAGACGAATACGGGAACGAGCGGGAGGGAGCAGGCTGGAGGAGTGTTGAAAGCACGGGATGAAGCAAATTAAATTTATGGGTGTTCCTAAAGATGTTAACCGCGATTTCGGGCAGAAAAAGACCAGTTTACGTGAGAACCTAAAACAAGAACAATTTGGCGCGTTGACTCAGCACTAAACTTCTTGGATCATTCTCGTAGAGTATCAACTACAAGGAAAAAGTTGAGGGGCTGGAGACGCACCAGCTTTCATACATATATGGATCCTATAATTTCTGACTACAGTCCATGGCAATCGGAAAAAGACGGTGGCGCGGTGGCGTATTTTCACTGAACATACTGTAGCTAGGTGACTGAGCTTTCAGTTCAAGTTTGCCATTAATCAATAAGAGAACAGCTGATAATTTTTTCGTTCTATGTTTTTTTTCTGTTCATTTCAAGTTTTTTTTCCGTGCCATAGCAAAGACGTTAGGTATATTGATATGGTAAGCGGAAAATCAAACCGTTTTCAACGTTTCCGACTCCTTTTTCTCCAAAATAAAGGAAAGAATTACAATGTTGTTGTCAACTGGGGTGTTTGGGAGCGCATCTGCGGATGTCACGCCATAATCGACGGCAAATTTTTGACTTTTCCTGTCTTCAAAAAAAAGCACCGGGAATGCCAAGAAACGGTAAGTTTCGCCCCAGAAACACAATACCAATACACCCAAAGTCTTTACAATAGATACACACAGGACTATACAAAAAGAGAAAGGAACAGAAAAAACCATAACAAACGTAGAAAAAAATTATCAGCCGTTTCCGGATCGATCAATGACAAACTTGGAGCCGAGCCAACCATGGCTACAGTGTGCTTGGTGAAAATACGCAATCGCACCCTACCGCAAGCGTTCAAAATGTCTGAACTCCATGATTGGTTCACCAAATATAAACTACGGAAGGTTAAGAGACGACTAAACCACATGGGTGGTCATGAAGGCAGTGTTCACAATGAAAAAAGTTGCCCGTTTTCGTAGCTCGCGTAAGCTTCGGGTCCCCTATGAACAGAAAGGAGGGGAGTACGACAAAAACCGGCCAGGAACGGGGTGAAAATCTCAGAGACCAGCCGACCGATTAGGTCTCCCCGCCCACGTCATGTAACAGTTGTCCATCGTTCCTTTCACCAAAGAACAGTTGCTGAATTTTTGAATACTTTTTATCCCGGAAGATTCTAATATCCAACCATGGGCAATCAACAATCTTATTTTTAAGAGATTTTGGTGCACCAAACAGAAAACAGGGTCACGCACCTAAGAAATTCGAAGCTCGAAACCATTTGCGGCGTTTGGTTTGAAGTTTTGTCCGCAGTGCGCAAAGTACACCAACAGGCGTAAATAAATATTTGGATTTTTCGAAGTTTTTTCTCCGATATTCTAGAGTTTCAAGGCGACTTTTCAATATTATCAACTACCATAGAATACGGATTTTTCATATTGAACACTGCCTTTAATAAATCCGTTGAATTATTATGCAGCAATCAAAAAGTTGAATTTCAACAAATCAAAACTGAGATTTTCTGAGCGGCCTTCCTTCAAAGTCGCGCCACGCATTTGGTTGAAAATCGATGTTTCACATCTGATTGGATGAGCAAAATTCAACCACCTTTTTTACACTCGCTTAAGCTCCATATCCCACATAAACCCATAATTTGTCTGCAAAAACTGTTTACAAATCCAAAAATCGACCCAGTGTCTTAGTCTTCCTCCTAAAAACAGTAATCACTTTTCTGAAGAAAGGGCCATATTTCCTCCTCCTCCTCCACCCCAATAACGCCTCATTTGTTTGCGGAAAGTGCACATTTGTTTGGAAACCCCCATTCAATACACTTGAGTCTGACCAGATGCGCCGCCGGCTCATTTGTAAACGTCTTGTTTTCCTGCCCACCCTGATAAATGATGCAGGTGACAGCCGCTCGGCACTACAAAGGGTCATTGACGGGGTCACAGGAGACTCGCCGCGGCAAAAAACTGCCGGTACAGAATCTTCCTCAACCGGATGCTCCCTAATGGAATAAATACGTAGCGCAAAAGACTCGTCCTCAGTGGGGTGTACTAGGGCTCTATGACGAAAGAAAAGAAAAACCGATTTTAGAACAAATGAAGACTTTGAAATACACAAAAGATATCAATAAGGTTCAGAAAAGCAAAAAAAAAGAACAGGGCGGGACAAAAGAGACAAAAGCCGCCACAGCTGGGTCTCCTCGTCCCTCCTGCAGCGGCGGCGCTCTGTCCTTCCGACATTCTCCGCACCACCACGCCCCTTCCTGCCGCCATCAGATTCTTCGGCACACTGCCAACCAGGCGAACACTCTTGATTATGATCGCTTTAATGTGAGCCGCCACATCGGCCATATGCGCTTCAGGGCAGATGTCGCTGGGAATATCATCCAGATAACGTTTGGGTTAGATTTCTTCAAAAATCTGCTCGCAGACCTTGCAAACAGAACTCTGAAAAAATCCCAAAGGGGCAGTAAAATGGCATTTGAATTTCAAAATTGCTACGGAAGATCCTCTTAGCTTCTCGCTGCGAGGTCAAATAAAACGTTTGACCCCAACATAACCACACCGCGCAAGTATTGCCCACTTTCACTTTTATTCTTGGGCTACCGCCCAGGGCTGGGCACGCGTCCCGGTTGACCTTAGAGGGGTGCATATTGGACGCTGCGGAGAGGGCAAAGGGGGGTGCCTAAACCGAACACCCAGATAAAAACAAAGTGCCTGTTCTGCCGAATTTCAGGGAAAAAATAGTACAGGCTTTTCTTTTGAATTGTCAACTCTTCTTCTCCGCTTTTCGAAAAAAAAACACTAACATAATTCAAATTATGGATAGATACGCAGGTTGCGTTCGCAAAAATTAATAGTTGCTGTCGAGGTTTCTTTTTAATAACTCTATTAATTAAGTATTATCTATAATTTGTTTGATTACTTTGATAAAGAATTAAACACTACTCCGTTATCTAGTAGCAAGCAAGGATTGGTGTGATGTCATGTTTCTCTGGTGCAACGTTCGTTTATTACACGGGTGGTAACCGATTCGAGGCAAAGATACAAAGAGAGCGCTGAGAAGCGCTATCGTTCACGTTCAAAGAAGAATCAGCGAACTGTTGTATTACTACAGATTGAAATTACAGGTAGCACATTTAGTATCACGACTAGCCAACTAATTTTAGCTCATGAGAATGTGACTTATGAAGAGATCCGATTGTGAAAATTGAGGACTTTGCAGTCTTGTGAGAGAAGTTAATGATCGTGTCCTCCTCCTTGAGAAGTACCATGTCTCTCTCAGGGGTGTGCGGCAAAGAAATTTCAAATTTCGGCAAACGGCAACGGCAAACCCCAGAAATGACCGGCAAACGGCAAACGGCAAAATCTGTTTATGCTATAATACACCAACATTTGCGTAGAAGGAAGGGTTGCCAACTTCAGATGGAGTTTCGGGATGCAATTTTAATAGGTTCTAGGGGAAGCACAGTGTTCCAGTATACCAAGCTCAGAGTCTGCTGAACCCTCAGGCAGTCACTAAAAAGGTGAAAATCTGATCAAGGCCAAAACGGTTCGGCCGAAGAGAGTAAAGCCGATTTAACGATTGAATTACCTTTAGATGTGTTCAAAATAGATGTAGAAAATTTTGGTGTATTGATTCTGATTAGATCAGAAACTATGCATTGTTGCCCAATTTCTGATCTGTTCTGAACATACACAGAGGTAATTCAATCGTTAAATCAGCTCTACTCACTTCGGCCGAGCCGTTCTGGCCTTGTTCCAATTGGACCTTTTTAGGGTCTGCCCTGAGGCATTTAGCTAGATTTTTATGTATGGGATATTGGAAAACTGCCCTTCCCTAGAACATATTAAAAACATTCGAAAACTCTATCTGATGTGAACAACCCTTTCTTGTTAGTTGTGTCGTATTCCATGCAATATCTGCCAGTTACTATGAGCCTGACGTTTCAATGGCCTTCACAGGAAGAAAAGTCCTATTAATCAGAAGCTGCTTGAAAGCCTCAGGTTAACAGGAGTCACTACCAAGACCAACACGGCTGTAAGCTTCTCCATCGCCGGCGATAATTCTGTTAATTCCTCTCCATTTGAAGTTTGCGTACAAATCAATGCTAGAGATTCAAAAGATGGGCGTCTTCTTGAGCAGCGCAAAGTGTTACTGGTCCGCAAAGGATTTTCTGAAAGGAGCCTGCGGCTAGCGCGTCCCAGCCTAGTCGATCCGGGGAAGATCAGCAAACCGTAAGCAAGCTTGTTGCGATGGGAGTGTGCGCCGACCAAAAGAGTGTGGATGATACAGGTACCACAATCAGGTGCGAATAGAAGGGTTAATACGAGATGATTGGTCGGAATTGATGGCCAGACAGTTCACAGCGCGATCAACAGCGCGCGGTTTAGGTTATACCCGGAGTCACAAATTCTACTGTTAGTAGCAAGTAGTAGGCTCAAGGATTTCAATTTCGCTCATTTCAAACTACGATTGAATGGTTACCCTTGCGAAGCTACAGGAATGGAGTGAGACAAGTTTAGTTGAACGCAGCGCTCACGATAAAAGCAGCCTTCGAATTTTCAAATCAAGAGCTCTGAGGGGCATGTTGATCGAATGCACAGAATGAGGGGCGCTTTACTGGTATGTACATGCGACGAGCGCGACGGTAAGTCTGCTGCGCTGACTTCGTCGCTGGAGCGCCGCGTGCAGTAGCCAGCTGGACTGCTCTTGGGCTCTTTCCTTTCTACGTATTCGGCCCACAAGCTGGCACGTGGCCAATTACAGCCACAATGTCGCCTAGACACAAGCAATAAATTTGTCCCAAAACTTGAGTGTGGTTTACTCGCCTCACTCACCTCCCTGTGGCTACCGAGGAAAAGGGTGGAGCGAGGTACACCACGTTCAAGTTTCGGGCCGTATATTATTGGTTGCTCGTTTTGAGCCGGTTTCCCACACTGTTGTTGCAAT
Organism: Aplectana chamaeleonis; assembly: GCA_029168955.1. Taxonomy (NCBI): domain Eukaryota; kingdom Metazoa; phylum Nematoda; class Chromadorea; order Rhabditida; family Cosmocercidae; genus Aplectana; species Aplectana chamaeleonis. Next base: position 15,124 of record JAPDOI010001170.1, on the reverse strand, counting down.
GGGCCTGTAACCCTTGGAATTCTGGTGAAAAATTGGATGCGGTTTTAATCGTTGCCTTCGAAGATTTTAATTTTTTTCATCTTTACACCATTTCCTAGCAAACCCAGGTCTGCCATTAAGTCAACCTTTCATTTCAGCTAATGATCTCGAAATCGAAGATATCATTGACCACTGCCTTTAATGACCGCCTTGAATATTGTTCAACTTTTAAAAAGCCGGACAAAGTGTTTGCAGAACAGATAATTTTCCTGTCCCAATTATTACCATCAGCCAACCAACCGACGAAAAGTGGGCCTATATACACAAATTCTCCACTGGTTCATATGTCTAGATAAGGCTACTTTTTCGCTACAGCTTTGATATGACTTGGTTTTGTAATCTTAGAACTTGCAGTGATCGGTATGCCTCTGAAAAAGGTTTTTTTAGCAGTTTTGGCACTCCTAAAGACACAGTACACCCTCAGATATGAATTTTGAGATTTTCATGTAATTGTGGAGAAGACCCCTCCTGTATAACACGTGCCAAGTGCGAGATCTCAATTCCTCCAAATAAGTGAGATATAAGCGACCACCACAGGCCCGTCCCGCTAACAGACTTCGAACTCGATAGCGGCTCGATGGATGGATGAATTCAAACAAGTCGTCGTTCTTCAGATCATTGCTGGATTGGCTCCATATCCTGGATCGCTCTCGCGCAACGATTGCAAATGAAGAAAAATACAGACCTGAGACAACTCGTCCACCAATTTTTCACCCTCAAAAATCAGGCATCTTTAGGGAGCCATAATTCTGTTCAGAGGGGTCTTGGACGATTCCAGAGATATCACTGTGATCAGTGAGTGACTCTCTCCAAGACAAGCATGAAATCCGAGAATTAATTTCTTGGGTGTCCTGTGCCTTTAAAGGACTAAGAATTTGATGATTAAAAAAAGACTTCTGGAAGCTCCCAAACATTTTAGAACTCAAACGAACTCCTCTGATTACCCAGTCAAGATGTTTTCATAAGCTACCTACTGAAAGGGTACAATTATACATTGAATGAGCCGGAACCAGGAGCTGGAACTAGTCAAAATAATTAATTGTAGCAGCTCCGAATCGCTAACCAACACAGAGAAAAATTTTTGCCGAAAATTTGCCGTTTAAGACGAAAATTTCGGCAAACGGCAACGGCAACGGCAAACCCCAAAATGGCCGGCAAACGGCAAACGGCAATCGGCAAACGGCAATTGCCGCACACCCCTGCTCATCATGGTAAAAAAAAAACTGCTATCAGTACCCTGCAGAGCACAAGTGCACTGAGTAGGGCTTTGGAACTATAAAAACCCGAGTTGTAGCCATCTGGAGTGCCGCAAACCCTTGAAATTCGGCTCGCCGCGCGATCTGGTGCTTGTCCGCAGCAACACAGCGCGCACTGGAGTGTACGCGCACACAATATTAATTTAAAAATGTATTTTATTACAGAACGGGAAGGGGAAAAGGGCTGAAACTGGAGTAAATGGAAGAAGGCAGAGGTACGATACTTTCAATGTAACCATTATAGAAATGCAATGTAAATAAACTAAGTTGGAACGGGGTGAGTTTTTTGGATTCTACAAGGTTCATTCAAATGAACCTAGTTGAATGAAAACAGCATTGAACATAAAAAGTAAGAGCATTGAAAGAAAGAGGAGAATCTGGCAAACACCTTGGATTCAATAAGTTTGATATTTGATGTGATATAAGGACCTTAAACCTCGTTCCGGTTTTGTCCCGGGGGTAAAACCGGGACGAGATTTAGGGTCCTTAAATCACATTAAAAATCAGTTCTATTGGAACTAAAATGTTTGCCAGATTCTCCTCTTTCTAACAATATCCTTTGCTCTCAGTTTAATGCTAGTTTTGATCAACTAGGTTCGTTTGAATGAACCTTGTCACGGCTAAATATTTACATCCGCTCTAACTTTGTTTATTTACATTAAATTTCTAAAATGGGTACATCCAGAATAGACTACCTTTACAATCTTCCATTTCCTTCAGTTTCAATCCTTTTCTCCTCCCCGTTCTGTAATAAAATACATTTTTTATTAATATTGTGTGCGCGTCAATTCCAGTGTGCGCCGTGTAGCTGCGTACAAACACCGTATCGCACGGCAAGCCGATTTTTAAGGGATTGCGGCCTTCTAGAAGGGCAAAACTCGGGTTTTCTACTCCCTACGAATCACATGAATCCTAACATTGTTCCACAACACAAAATAGTCCTGATTTCCACATCAGAACAATCAAACACAGATTAACTAATCCTTTACAGGTTTATGAAAACATTCGACAGGAAACATTATTTATTGCAATAGTAGTAGTTCTTTTGTTGGTAATTGTTCAATTGTTTTGTATTGAAAAATGTTTTATCTTTTGTCATAACTTATCGTCTTACTAACAAATTTTCCTCATGGGGTTGTTTTGCAGTTCAGAAATTACACTACCTTTTTTGTTGCCATTTTCGGAATATTCTCTATTCAGTGCTTTTTTTATATTCTTGTTCATCAAAATCAGGAGGTCAAGATCATGGCTGTCCAACTATTCGGAAAACAGCCAATTTCGATTTCCCATAAGGTGGTGCCTAAAAATTACCGAGCTAAAGGGGGTGCATATTCAGATTCGCCAAGCCGGGACGTGTGCCCAGCTCTGGTACCGCCTGGGTAAACGTCATAAGCTGTTCTCGGCATATGTGACATGATAGATAGGGATACCTCACTAGAATCTCATTCAAGTGAAGTCTGTTTTACCATTACTGCGCTTCCAACATTCGTAACAGGGATAAGCGGCTTTCTAATCTCTGATTCCCCCATTTCCTGTAGTCTTTGACCACCTCATTTCAACAAAAAGCTTCAGAATGCGGAGCGAGAGCGGAGTTTCCCAAAAGTTAAAAATTTTCTATATTTCCCCAATATCCCATATTCTTCACGCTACCTCGAAACGCCTTAAATCCCAAAACTGAAAACGCCTCAAATTCCCGAAAGAAAAGCATGAGAACCAAGAAAAACTTTTTTTTTTGATTTCCCGCCTCCTGTTTCCCTGATTTCCACAATTTTTTAGCCCTATAATTCTGAGAAAAGCCCAAAGATGCTTTCCGATTTCTTGATTTCCGATACCTTTCAGCCTTTCAATCAATTTCTCGTCTTCCGATAAGAGATACATATGCGTTTTTTTTATTGTATTTTTTATTGTCAAATTTTATTGTATTTTTTGTGTTCGTCTTCCAGTCCCATTCCGTTTACCGTTTTCACTCTTGATTCCTATCCCGTTTACGGGCAAAATGTTTTGTCCGCACATCTCTGCGTACGACTTCCCCATTTTCAATGAAAACCAAATCAGACATTCCGCTTTGCAAATTCCAAAGTTTTGAAAAAAACAGATCCATGGGGATTTCACAAAGGAGACAAGGATTGAGCAGGGTTCTGACTTGGAGCAAAGGGGGTCGCAAAAATTTCAGAAAAATGAGGATTCGGAGGGGTCGTATAACTTTGGGGAAAAAATTTAGAATTTATTCAAACCATTTGGTGAGGTAAAATGGGGAAGAAATCGGAAATTGAAGAAAGAAAACTCTTATAACCACAAGTTAAAAAATTTTCCAGATTTTTCCCCCAAAAAAAGTCAAAGCAATTTTTCATCTTGAGAAGGAGATCGTAATTTTTTTTTCAAAATTTCGGTGAACAGGGGCTGTGGTCGAAGCTTCGCCGAAAATTGGCACAACGGCCTGCTCAACCCTCTTTAGTCCAAACGGTTAAGCATGCCTGCTAAATACACTTAACGGTAGGTCACGGCAGGTAAGTAGGGTTAAATCAGCTAAAATGAGTCTTTTATAACTCGACATATTCTCTCCAAGAAAAGTGAAAACACCCAATATTCGCGTTCAGCGCCAAAATAATGGCACTGGACAGAACCTGGACAAGTGTTTCTAAAACCCATGTCGCGAAAAGAGAGATATGGATTGACTTCCGAAAAATGCAGCCCAAATTTTCTTCCAAGGGGTTGTTGAAGCGCTGAACACTAATATGAAGTCCGCTTCCAGTTTTTTGAAACACCACGAATAGTTTTAATAGATTAGATTCAGCTAGTTCAGCCACATTTCGCCACCGTTACCTGCCATGTCGAGCTTCAATCTCTTTGGGACCAGTCTACTCTACAGTTTCTGAGAAGAAAGATGGATAAACTTATGAAAAACTCGGTGTTTTTTCACACTTTTTTTTGAGTTCCAACCTCTTACTGCAGGAAACACACCAAATTTGCTCGTCTCCCGGTCCAGTATTTCGTCTAAATTCACAATCTCCGAGCTTAGTTCGATTCAATGGCCCCAGAAAGATTAACCCCGACGAAGCTAGGTTAAGCTCGCTACTTAAATGGGCTCACTGAGATTGAAGGCGTCTCATTCTGCACCCGATGGAATTTGCTCATTACGCCGGGTTAACTAAGAACAATAGAATATCGAACGCTGAAAGATTCCGTTAATGAGTCGAAACACATTTTTTTAGCTAACCTGAGCTCTTTCGGCGGAAGTTTCGAATACTTTTTGTGCCCGTGGCATTAAAATGCAAAGTTTCAAGGCTTTCCACCTTCCCTAGGCCCCTCGAACTTGGGAATGGCGCCGGACGAGACTAGGAAAGAAAATTGGAAAACTCTCAAATCAATTTCCATTTTAATAGAATGACGCTATCGGAAAATGAGGGAATACCATCGACTCAAATGAGAGCTTGGCCAGATGAGCCTCAGATGCTGAAAACATATAACGAAATGAAGGCCACTGAACGCCGAAAACAGCTAATGACGTCTAGGGAAGCTTCATCAACAGATAAAAACCGGAACTGAAATGCAGCTGGCGCTCTGCTGCGGAAAGCCAAAAATGGAGAAATTAGCTGGAATTCATAGAGAACTTGGCGAGAAAATGACGCGAATTTACCGATGGGTATCTGCCGCGAATTCGCCGCGGAAATACCGGGAAATCCCCCCAACAATGCAAATTCTCTGAGAGGTCTACACCGAAGCTACGGCGAAAACACCGCCATGGTTTAGCCATCATTGCAATGAGAGCAGCCTAGCGCAGCAAAGTAAATGGCTTACGAAACGACAGATTGGTAAGGGCTGATGGCTCGAATCTCGGTATGCAGTGGCTGAATCACGGTAGATTCGCGGCAGAATCCCGGCATTGCCGCATTTTCGCCCGCTCGAGGCAGTGGGATCTTGTCCGAATCCAGGCAATGCCTCGATTCTACCGCGAATCTGCTGGGGATCCGCCGCTTCGGCACCGAGGCAGCCGGTTCTCGACATGTTCTCGGCAGATACCAATTTCCTTACAGAGTATATGACCTTCCGGAACAACTTGGAAAATACTCGTTTTTTTTTGACTCAGGAAGTAAAGCTTGAAACGATCAAAAAACCAGGAACATGACATTTTTCAAACCTAGAAAATCTTCCTAGAACGAGTTTTGCTCGTAAAAATCGATAAACCAAAGATTTTTTCTCAAAAAATTCTGGCCACCAAGAAGGTCGTAGCTCCCTTGCCCCTGGTCCAGGTTCGAACAACCCTTCCTCAATAAAGACTTTTAAAACAAAATCTCGACCCCTCGGTGAATGTTACTTTCTTGATCTGCATAATGTCTTCAATTGAAATTTCTAATTTTTTTTGGAATTTTCGCAACTCAATTTTTCCATACTGATTTTGAAAGTACTTCAATATACCTAAAGTAAGGTTTATTCTTGTTTCATGCCAAAAATTTGGAATACCACTCCAAAAAAATTCCAGAAAATTTTTGCGATCCCCCTGTGAGCAGGCCATCCAGTCCTGCTCGACCCAGTTAAAGTCCCAACGTCAGGGTCAAGCGGCTCCAGTCCCGAAAGACAACGAGGGGAACGTGAAAACTCTGCAAATAAAATTTGAAATTGTTCTCTTAGAGGGGGGAGGCAACGAAATTTTTGAAAAGAAATGGTAATCACACCCAAGGCCCGTCAGTAGGGTTAGGAGGGCAGTGGTATGTACAGAAAATTGAAAAAAAAACAAAATTTTTTTTTGCGATTTCAATCTCGCAACTATCGAAAAAAGATCATCTAAAGAGAGAATACGTTGAAATTTCAATTTTTTTTCCAAAATTTCGGTCACCAAGGGAGAGAAACGTAGTTTCGTTGAGGCTCGGGACAGCGGTCTGCATGACCCTGCCCAACGTCATCAACTACGGTTACAACTTGTAGGAGAGAAGACAGAGGCTTGTTGATCGAATTCGCAGCTCACGGCGGCATGGATCCCCGCTGTTGGGCGCGTCGCAGTGATGAGAGGCCAGCCTTGCAGATGTGAGCTATGAATTCGATCAACAAGCCGAGTAGACATCATAGATGGTCTGCCCTCCCCTCCTTATGTAACGAAGGCTTGGAAAAGTCAAGATATTATTTTAGAGTCTTCGAGAGCACACACACTTTTTTATTTTCAGGAGAAAAGTCAATCTTTGGAGGATTAAGATGGCCAAGAAGCCGCGATGACCTCTCAGCGACCCACAACAAGACAAATCCGCAATCTCCCATAAGCGACCCACAAGGCCAGCTGCTGTTTTCACGACACGGTTGACGGGAATGACAAAACGTCGCGCGGGCAATAGTAGATGGCCATTTTTGCCAGTCAAAAAGCCGCCGTCTGACGAGAAACGATCGCGTGTCAGACTCAATCTCATCATTCCAACGCCATCCTATGAATCCGATCGCGGCCGCTTCGCCTCTTCAACTGGTGACATGCAAAAGGCACATTCAGATTACTCCGCATTCAGAATAACCCTCTCGGGAGCACCAAGCAGAACCCAGCTCCGAATTCAGCCATTGGGTACAGCTGGTGAACATTCTTCATGACAACAAACTTCTAGCCACCGACCTCAAACTGACTAAAAACTTTTGAATAAATTTTTTTTCGTGAATGGGCCACTACCGAGGATATGATTTGTGATCGGCCCCTTAGAGGTGCGGCCCCCTCCTAACAGGTTTGAACAGGTTCCCCTCCTACCGGTTTGATAACTTTCAAGGTTCCTCAGCTGAATCGTGAGTAAGATCTTCAGATCAATAAAAAGAACTAGCAAACTTTCATAATTTCGTGAAAAGAACGCAATATTTTTTATACTATAGGCTAATTCAAAATATGTTTTGGATAGAATGTTATTCTACTTACTGTGCTTCTCTGGCCCAAATTCAGTTACGTCTCGACGCGCTTTGCGGCCGCGCGCTTTCGAGTCGGAAGAGTTTCCAGCGAAGCAACCGCCGATTGTTTTACTCTAGGTGGGTTTTGGAAACCGGAAACTGGACAAAATTGGAGAATACTGTATAAAAAAGCCACATCGAGTCGGCTTTGGCGCTGGAAGCTCGATTGACTCAAGCGCGTGCGGCCGCAAAGCGTGTCGAGACGCAGTTGCGGACCGGAATTTGGCCCAGATAAGCACAGTAGTTCTAGAAAAAATTCGTACCACAAAAATTGGTCTGTAGGCCACTAACTACGGTGGTGCGTAGGAAAAAAATTAGACTTCCTTGGTGGCCCACAGGTCGAATACGGGAAAAAAAAAGGTTGAGGAAGACCAAATTTCATGGGTGGTTGCTGGAATATCCAACTACTGAACTGGGTCAAAGATAGAGAATGGTCCAAAGGATATCAGCTACGGAAGCTGACGGGAGAACATCAAACTCCATAGCTGACCCGCAGCTTATCAAAGAGGAAGGAAGTGTTGAAGAAGGATAAACTCCAGCCGTTGGGTGGACCGTAGGATTAACCAACTGCGTCAACGGGTGGGGAAGGTCTAAACGTTGGAGGCTTATCAGACTCAGGAAAACGTTAATAAAGACCAAACTTCATGGGTGGTCACTAGAATGCTAACAGCTGAAATTGCTAAGAGAGGAATATACTCCACGAGTGGTCCCTAAGTTATTACCCACAGGAATCGTGGGGTAATACTAAACCTAGTGGGTGGTATGTGAGGTATCAACTAGTAGAAAATTTGAACTTCCCGCATAGGCTGATATCCACAATGCGAGCAAAAATTTCATGGGTAAGACTACTAACTCCATAGGTGGTCTCTAGAATTTCAACGACGGGAACCAGATGGTGATATAAAACTTCATAGAATGCTCGTAAATGTGTTGACTAGAGAAAATGTTGAAAACACATGCAGTAAGGTCCGTGACTTGTTTCGTCAAGAAAAATGAATTAAATCTCCCTCGCGGCTGACGCGGGCTGTTCAAATCTCACCGGCGGCTGGCGGTATGGTAAGCTGCGCTCTTCTCTAGCCGTGAATAGATTAGCGGGCCGGCGCCCGCGCCCGCCCTCGCCAGCCGCGGGTGAGATTTGAATATTTTTCTTGAGGAAACAAGCCACGGATCTAACTATAAATTACATGGGTGGGCTGTGACTTATCAGCCATGTGAGAAGGCTTGGATGGATAAACTTCACGGGTGGTTTCTACAACGTCAACAAATCAATAAGTCGTGTGACCAGATCATGGGACACTAGCAAGGGGGGCAAGTCCATGACTGGCGAATCTTATGAGCAGTTCCTTGCATATAAACCTTAAATAGAAGACTAAACCTCATGGGTGATCCCCGAGATATCAAAAACGAGAACGACAGGGAATTACTAAAAATCATGGGTGGTCCACCGATTACCAACTAGTAGAAAAATGTTGAAAAAGTATAAGGTTGCGGGAGGGTAAACTTCATAGGTGGCATCTTCAATGTCATCACATGAAATGGGTTAGATGGGACTGAATTCTACGAGCACTACTTCAGAACATGATCTAACGTCGGCATGGATCGGAAGAGACTTCGCGTTCACTGTTGAAGGTTGGCGCAAACTCCGGTGCACCTCATGTTATAAACATTATTATGGCATCGAATTTCAGTGCGCGCCAGCCTACAATGATGGGGAACGGGGAACGCGAAGTCTCTCTCAGAAAAACCATGTCAAGCTTTACGGTCAAACATGCTACAGAAGTAAACCAGGAGTTCTACCAGAAGTAGGAGTTCCATGGGGTCCGGAGCTTATGAACTCTAGGAAGAAGAAAGAGAGCATTACTATTCGTAGGTGGAACTAAAGTTGAATATCAACAACTGAATTGGGTTAGGCAAAACTAAGTTCCGGAGCAGGAATCATCATTGCGATAACCCTGGGTTTGCCGATTTAGGTTGCCTCCATCTCCAGAATCAAAGTGGTCGTGGTCGAGCTAAACATAATCCAAACCAACGAACCCAGGGTTAACGCAATCATGAATACGGCCTCCATTGGTGGTCGGCAAGATAGAAGTCGGTTAGAGTCGACTAAACTCCATGGATGGAACTGGAACTAACCATGGGAACCAGCTGACAAGGGTCCGATTTGGACCGTCCGTGACCGTCAAAACTTTAGGCCGTTGTTATACACCAGCCGAATGAAAACGTCCCGAAATGACATTGCCGCCGCTTGCTGCGTGAATCAGGAACTCGTCTGCAATATTGACGCAATATTGCAGACTGAAAATTTCCGCGCGTTTCAATGGTATTTTGTCGATATTTCAAGCCTCTATGACTTGTTTGTTGCAGGAACTCATTAGAAACGTAGCGCTCTTGTCATAGAAATGCTCATCATGTCGTTTTGATGTTATTTTAACAAATCTAGATCTGAAAAAGATTCAGCTGATGGAAGGTGGCAAATGTCCAACAGGGAAGGTTCCCGCCAGGATACAAGTGCATGGCCAGCGCCGCGGCGTGGCCATAACTGCTCGGTGCGGCTTTCCGGCGCGTTTTTCCCGGGACAACTGTTGTTCGGCTTTTGGGCAAAGGCCTCGGCACAGTTGGGACGCACATAAGTGGTAGTTGCCTTGATATTTCCGCAGCGTCCCGCTGGTGTATACCTACGGCCTTATGGATTGCAGTCTGACTACCACCCACAGGAACATGTTGAAGAGGACCAAATGGATAATACCAAGTCTAAAACGATAAAAATCCAGGTAAATATAGGGTTCGAGAACATACAAAAATAAGAAAAGTGTTAGACTTCAAAGCATACGTTTGATTGGAGCACGCTATTCTCCTTCTCACACTCTCAGCAAATTTTGCCATTATAAAAACATCAACCTAAGCACATGAAAGAAGGAAATCGGCCGAAACACCCTGACAGCCAACCACAGTTTGAAGAATTAATGTCCCGACGTTGTCCTAGCAAGGCGGTGCCGGGGTTCCACGGCAGGTGCGACCCTTAAGGAACAATGCACTACACGTGTACATAATTTGACCCGCGTAAAGCAAGCGGCCTACCGCAGTTAGGAAAATTGTGTCAGCCATGAAAAAAAGCAGCGGCGGTGGTCCAATTGCATGGGAAAATTCATATATTCGGGTCAAGTGGACTGCATATTATCTGTAAACTCTTAGACAAAGACAATCAACCTGAACCCGCACTTACACTGCTAATAAAGTCAATTAGGAATAGGAGAATTCTCAACAAGAAGCCGCCTTTCGCCCCCTCTGGCGCTACATAGTGCATTCCATTAGAACAACTAATGACAAGGAATGCGGTCCTCAGTCACAACATTTCGCCGAAAAACCAAAACAGACGAGCGAATTTTGAAACTTGGTGGGAAGGAGTGGCCAATGTCATCTTAAAGGCAGCATACACGCTCGCAAATGTTGTTGAGATAACTGCATTAGTGAGGTCTTACGAGCCCTAGAAGAGTCCTCACAAAGTTGGAAGAGTTGAAAACTAGTTAAAATTACCGTATTTGAGCCGTATTGAGTCACAATATCATCCTTTCTCCGCCCATGGATAAGGGCTCCGCCACTCAATACAAATGTTTAATGCTCGAATACGGTCATTTTGGCTCATTTTTTACGCTTCTAAGGTCGTAAGCGTTCCAGAAATGACCGTTCGAGTACATTAGCGTCGTTATCCCAACGAATTTGTCGCTAACTCCGCTATTTCAGCCAATGCGGTACAACTCGTCCACATCTGGGCCAATATAGAACTAACCGTTATATCTTCATTTCAATTTAGTCGATTTTTTCCGGTTTTTTCGTTATCTCTGAATATTCTTAGCTTCAAACCTTCGATTCATTCCATAAAATTGATATCATTTTTGGGCGTGTATGCTGCCTTTAAGTACAGTTAGGTCCGTGGCTTGCTTCCTCAAGAAAAAGCATTCAAATCTCACCCACGGCTGGCGCGGGCGGTTTAAATCTCACCGACGGTATGGTAAGCTGATCAGCTTCGCTTCTCTCTCGGCCTGATTCGATTAGAGGGCCGGCGCACGCGATCGCCCTCGCCAGCCGCGGGTAAGATTTAAGTATTTTTTCTTGAGGAAGGTAAGCCAGAGGACCGAAACTATATATATATATATATATATATATATATATATATATATACTATATATATATATACTATATATATATACTGTATATATATATATATATATATATATATATATATATATATATATATATATATATATATATATATATATATATCATATATATATACTGCTGCTATATATATATATATATATCTGGGATATATATATATATATATATATATATATATATATACTATATATTCCACAACCCAAAAACTTCTGATGTGAAAACTTCTACAACTTTACACAGTACTTGTTCGACAGTTAAACTAACAGAATCCAGCAAGCCGTTACGCCGCATGAATTTCACCAGGAGCTATGACCCCTGCTGACTCAAGTTTTACAGGAAAAATTCATTAAAATTTCAACGATCCTTCCCCCTAGATGATAAAATTTCCGAACGATTCTGGGATGGGGTTCAAGAAAATAACTGAAGTTTGGCTACTTGACACGTTGTTTGAATCAATCCAGACTAACACATATAATACGGAAGCCAAGCGAAGTGGGTCGAAATTTTTTTTCAGGTACGACCCCTCCCTCACAATTTCAGTTTTGCTAAAATCTAAAAACATTGACAATGTGATATTTAAGGCCATGAAGTCAGGATAAATGATTAAAAATGATGAATTTGCCTAAGAAGTTGGGGGAATAGAAGGTGCGGCCAAAACTATTATATGACAAGCCGAAGGCAAAATTAGAGTGCTGCTCCACTTAGAGTTTGGGTGAGCTTTCGTTATTGTCTGTTCTCTAGACGGGGGCAGTAGCCGCGTCAAATCCCAGGTTGTCGAGCGTATGGGGTGGCGCCGTCATAGAAAGCGCCATGCAGCGTTTCATTTTCCCATGGGAAGCACTCCTTCATCTTACTTTTTCCCCTTTCTTTCCTTTCCATCCTCTTTCCTCATCTTAAAATTGCCTGATAACTTTCTAATAGTTGCTCGTGTTGGAGATTTTTGCGTATTTCGCAGTTTATTTGTGTTTATCTCCAACGCTGGATGGCTTCAATTCCAGAAAAGCGCAGAAGCGGTGAAAATTTCGTGGGTCCTGATTCTTTATAAAAAAACATAGCATATAAGAATATGAGGAAAAGGATGGAATGGAGAAAAAAGGAAAAGCAGAGGTGAGGTAGGAGTGCTGGCCATGAGAAAAATGAAACGTCGTTTGTTCCATGACGGCGCCACCCCACACGCTCGACACGCGCAACCCCGGATTCAACGCGCCTACCCGCCGTCTAGAGAACGGCTATATTAACACTATCGTGGTAAGGACACAATTAAGAAAGCAACACTAGGAGAGAAGTACGAATCTAGGCACATATGATGGTGGAGGCCTGAAACTTTTTGCCTCACACTGTGGTGATAGTATTTTTCCTGCATATGAAAAGTTGTTAAAATATGTAAACATACTGCTAAACCCATTTTTCACTTCATCTATTCTATTCAAAGGAATAGGTGATCATAAAAAGACAAAATCAACCACGTCACAAAACAGACAAAGTTCTGACTCAATTCGATCTACGCGGGGAATGTGACCGATTTTTCCACTCCTCGAAGAAAATCAGAGCTCAAAACCTTCAATAACAACTAGAAATTCAATTTTGCATGATACCCATCACACTGTAAGCGTTGTCCGATGAGATTTGTAGGTTCGTGAGTCTCAATATTTCTGCCTCACTTCAGAATCGTGGCTTCGACTTCAAGAATAACGTCAATCAGAAAAACGTCTCAAACACAGAATCGATAAAAAGGCTTCAGATATTACCGGATTAAACCCTGATTGAAAACCTATTTTGGGTAGCGAAAGAGTTCAACCCAAAGCGATTACCTCCTAAAGCCCACCCCGAGACGATTCGTCCGATTAACAAACGGAGGAAAATGAAGACGAAAACATCGCGCCACCCAGGAAAGATCACATGTGTCCACATTACTCGCAGCTGAGGTGGATGACTCACTCATACATAACCGCCGCCCGTTAACGAGGTGACGATGACAGAGAAACGGGGTCGTTCGCTGCCGCTGACTCAAACCCCAAGGGGTGAGAACTCTGGAGCGAGTAGCCAATGCTAGGCATAAACATAAAGTACGCGCCGAAAAATTGTCACTCAAAAACGTCCTCACTTGGGGATTAAGCCTTCCAGAAAGAACTTTGAATATGTCCTTTGCCCTGCTCAGAGGATGAAGAATTTCGAAACACCCTTCATCAAAATTCCGCGGGTTCTCTAACATATAGTTAGGTCCGTGACTTGTCTCCTCAAGCAAAAAACATTTAAATCTCACCCACGGCTTGCGCGGGCGGTTTTAAATCTCACTGCTCCAGACATTGGGAGCAGCGGATAGCTGGAGAAAATTCGCCAGATTAGCTCCAGCAGCTGGGTGACAGCTGGCATTTAGCTGGCCAATGGCAATCACGAGGCCGACAGTTGGCATGCACTCGTCATGTCATTAAATGCCAGCGGCGGACGGCTGGCAGAATATGGTGCTTGAGTTGCCTAACAACTATGATAACTGGCATTTAGCTGGCAACCGGCAATTACGAAGCCGACAGCTGGCTCATACTTGGCATCTCAACTAGGGCTAGCAGCGGACCGCTGGCAAAAATGTGCCAGCTGCCTGAAAGCTGCGCGATAACTAGCGTTCAGCTGACACGGGCGATTACACCTCGAAATTACCGAGTGCATGAAAACGCAGTTATCCGCCAATCGGCACTCAACTGGCGCTTAACCGCCCAGTGGCCCTCGCTTAGCGCTGAGTCGTCAAATGACTGGCACAGTCAAATGAGTACTCAGTCGGCACTTTGATGCCTGCCATGGAAGGTGACCTGAAGTCACTCTACATAGGCTAGCATGTTTTTGGCAGCTGAGGGCAAATTCACCACGGCGAGGGGGGAAGTGGAGTGGGTGCCTCACCTCAGACCCTACGCAACGATCTGAGGTGAGGGACCAAGCCCAATTCATCGGTCTGCCAAGGAGGACTACGGCGGAACGCTGGCAAATGATTGCTCAACAGCGGGCCGCCAGGTAATAGCCAAGAGACTGCCAGCGGTCGGCCATCATCTTGGCGGACCGCTGGCAGGAGTTTTTGGCGGACCACCAGGTAATGGCTGTCCGACACCGGGAATGGTTTTTGCTCGCCAGGCGAATGCCGGCGGTCCGCCAATCCCAATGTCTGAGTGGCGGCATGCTAAGCTGATCAGCTGCACTCTTCTACAGACCCGAGTCGATTAGCGGGCCGGCGCACGCGACCACCGCGCCGGCCCCGGGTGAGATTCAAATGTTTTTCTTGAGGAAGCAAGCCACAAACCTAACTACAAATATGATGCTTTTGAATGTTTTAGGGACGATTTGCAGACTTTTATAAGCTGAAAACTACGATTCCAGGATGAGGCAAAAATATTGAGACGCCGGCATACAATCACATTCTACACTCTATTTTGCAATATCATAAAACCTGCTAGCAAGTTAGCCAACAGATCAAGGGCAGGACGATTACAAGAATGATCAGTGACTGTAGGAACAGGTTTATAGTGTAAAAACCCATGTGACAATGATCAGGCGGAAATTTTCCTATGTGAGCGCAATAAATGCTGTATGTTATGTATTGAGTGCTGTCATTTCCACAAAAAATGGGAGGACGACCCATCTAATCTAACGCCGTTGAGGGCTCAGACACTCGTAGTTGTGTTCCGACAGACCGACGCCGTATGGAAGCAGTATTCGCTGATCCGAAACGTCGGCCGTTTATCCCGAAACATCGCTCT